>CAEFZY010057937.1:0-77629 GCA_903066815.1 Brachyrhaphis roseni
TAGATAGATAGATAGATAGATAGATAGATAGATAGATAGATAGATAGATAGATAGATAGATAGATAGATAGATAGATTATTGATCCCAGGGGGAAATTCAAGGAAAAAAGAAAAATGACAAGCAATTAATAATTACAGATGTAAAGACAGAGATGAGACAAAAAAGCTGCCCCAACGCTAATAAAAAATGCTAATTGTTGCATATTTTTATATTTTATACAATAAAACACACAGTAGAAACCATCTTAGCGCTACTGCAGAAGCTCCTAACAAAAATAAATGATTTTCCTGGATTGGTTGTTTTGCAAACTCCAGCCAATAGCATGTCAAGTAGCATTGCACCTTTATTTTATATTTTTACGTATGTTGTACTTCTGAAAATAATACACAGTTAAATAAATATATAGTGAAGAGTTAAAATCATGTTTTTATAATAATTTATTTTTGTATTATATCACAATACTGAACTACCAGACAAAATAAACATAATCTCATTGGCTTGTTAAAAGGGAAGTAATTATTTTATAAATAAATTGGTAACACTTTATTTGATGAGACTGACATGACGCTGTCATAAAAATGACATAACAACCTGATATAATCATGGAGTATTTATGAATGTTTACAGCTGTTGTCATGAAATTCCTTTGATAAATAATGAAATTTTTAATGCAAAGATCCATTAAAACTTGCACTAAAAGTTCATTAAAAGTGTCAACTTTGCATTATTTACCGAATGACAGTTCATGACAACAGTCAAAAATTCATGAAGACTTTTTCATGTTCATGACAAGTTGTTGTGTCAGTCTTATACACACCTCTTCAAATAAAGGGATACCAAAAAATTATTTAGAGCCAGGTGAACCTCATCTATCATCATACAGCTGCAGATACTTTGTTTTACCCCTTCCTGTGTCAAGATTCACCTCTAAACAACTAAAAAGTTATATTGAGTTTTGTTTTGTTCATTAGGTACATGTCACAGCATTTGATAAAAACAGATTAGCCTTGTCACTATAAACTACAGAAAAATACAGTTTTTTGGGTGTGGAGGAGAGGAACTCTGTCCAGGAATGGTACTGCACTTTTCCCACAGGCCCCGGGCTCAGAGCCAGCCTTGGAATGGCTCTGCTAATGACTGTCGCACAAAGGCCAAATGTCTCGCAGTGAGACTGGACTCGGCTGACTCGGTCTCTCAGCAGAGTTCAAACCAGTCAGCGATTACTATCAGCAGTTTTTGTGTTCGCTCTTCTTCTGCACCAGCAGCTTCCTCAGAGACATTTCACCCACTTTTCTCCAAAACTTTCATAAGTTTTCTCATTTCCACGAACAGCTTAAGCTCATGCCCTTTAAAATGATCTGCTGGATCTCAGAGCGTCTGGCGCTGTGTGAAGCTTTGAAATGAATTCTCCAGGCATGACACCGCTCCTTAAGTGAATTTAGAGCAGGAGCAGAAGCTGCGGAGAACTGTTCGGTGCAGAAAGATTAGGTTTGTCGGGGTGAGGTTGGCCTTTTCCGCCTCCCTCTCTGCGCTGAGACACCTGGCCACCTGCCCGGGTTGCAACACCGAGGAACCGATGAGCTGAAGTGAGCACTTTTAGTTCGAGCCTCTCCACTTAGCACACAGCCAAGGACAAAAGGTGTATGCATGTGTGTGTGTGTGTGTACGCACTGCTGTAAGGACGTTAGTGGAGCATGAACAATGAAAACATTCCTTTACAGTAAGTGGGGTCCAGGGATCACAGGCTGAGGTGGCCCATCCTTTACAACAGCCACATACATCCGAATAGATTACAAAGTCAATTCAAAAAGTGAAACTAATAGATTAATTACACACAGACTGATATATTTCCACTCAGGTTATGACTGTTCAACAGAAAAACAAAGAACCATTCTTAGTTTTAATTAAAGATTATACAGGAATGTGATTGTATTGCCTATAATCCCAGGGAAGGCAGATTTCCAATTAATAGTAATTGACTATGTGGATAAAAACTGCTGGCATGGCATTTGTTTTTAGCTTGTAACGATCACTTGTTAGATCCTTTGTCAGTTTTGCTCACACAAATGTCAAAGTCTTCTGGAGAGAAATGTTGAGAGCACAAATGTAGGTCTTTTGGAAGTTATGTTCACTTCCTACCCACTGCGCTCTTTTTTTCTTATCGTGTGGGAAGGGATCCAGATTCACCTCACTGTTTCTTTTTATTTTTTTAATTACAGGCAATAGTGACACATTGTGGCATTATCTAAGAAGTTAGTTTGCTTGACATACGCACGTTTAGTTGACTTATCAAATCAAGCTTTATCCGCAGAAGAAGCTGGATGTTCACACAAGCTGCATTTCCAATGACCAGCAGAAATGACCAAAACTGTAATTCCAATTGCGCAAATTAGAATTACAAAAATAAAATAAAAACATTTCTCTAATGAAAACACAACCATTTCCAAAGAAAAACTCAAATTTTTCCATAAAACGTTTTTGCATAGCGATATGGTTTTTTCAGCCGTTTCGAAATTAGTGTTTTGTAAAAGTTTTTTTTTTTTTTTGCAAAACACCTCTTTCGCATTGCAGAAAAAAGTGACAACATGTTGATCGCATGTTATCATGTGATCAACAACTGACTACCATGGCAACCAGTGACAGTTTAAGCTCAAGTTGCATCCGCGTTGTTTACAAACTGCTCTCCATTTCTAAGTGTAAACCTTTTCCAGGAGGTTTCAGAGTGCGTCCTTGTGGGTCACGCATTAATTTGGAGGTGCCTGTGATTAACCCAGTTATTAAAAAGCGTGTGAGCCAGATTGGTGTAATTAAAAGCTGTGAGATCAGCTGCAGGCTGAAGCAGCGGCGTTGCTCCATGAAGAAGAAGAAGCAGCGGATCATTTGCCTTGAGTCGGTGTCTGCGTGGATGGCTGACGCTGTGACTTTGCTTGCTCTCTCTCTCTCTTGCTGGAGATGAAAGTGGCCCGACAGTTTTGGAAACGGCCACAGGGTAGAAACTGTCATCATCAGACATGAGGTGGCGGCGCTTTGTGCTGCCGCTGCTGCTGTCGTCATGGCTGTTTGGCCCGTCAGACAGTGTGAATGTGTGTCTTCATAGTTAGCATGGAGCTGCTGCTTTAGTCAACCATGTGTTGGTGAATCGCTGAGGATTCACACTGTGGGTCTGGAGGAAACAGTCACAAAACATGTTGACTTTATTTATTATTTTGATTTTGATACTTTGACTAAAGCAAAAATGTAGAATAAACACCTCATAACTATTGTAGTCGATTTCAAGAACACGTTTTTGTTGTGTTGCAAATACGTCAATCATTCGAGGCGACATGATGGACGTCAGAAGTGAAGGACGGGAGAATTGAACAGAGAAAACAGAGGAAATTGTTTTCCTCTGTTGTTTTTGCCAGTTTATTCATGGCGTTCTCTTGTTCAAGTCGAGTTAATTTGTCTTTGAACGTAACTCACCTGGTTGGGGCTTATAGACGGCGGGATTACAAAAGTTGTAAACAGCTAGCTTAGAAACCGACCCGTACCTCCTCCCTCCTGACTGTTGATCAAATTACTTTACCTGAATTCACACCACATGATTTATATCACTCTGTCATAAACAGGGTTTCCCGTTACACCGGAGCAAGATTAAAAAATACAAAAGCCGAGATGCTAACCAGTTTTTTCCATACATGCTAGGCTACATGATGGTGCGGCTTTGTCTCCATGGTTACCAATGATTAGACGTACCGTCTCCATAACGCATTGTTTGATATTTATTAATAATAGTTACTTATAAAGTATATGAACGTTAGTCTTCTTACTGTTCATCGCTACTGTATCGTTCCTCACTAAAAGTTATCAAATAAAATGACGAGCTTGGTTTCTATACTTGTCTGTTTGTTCAGCTTCCTGTGACCATTTTTAAAGTGAAATCAACTAAATAGAAGCAATATTAGGTTACCGATGTCTTTTTCACGGAAATTGTCCGATTACACCACTAATAATAATAATAAGTTTCTTTGGAAAATTATTTCGAATCATTACTATTCTACTCCAGTCTATTGTAGACCTTTGTAAATGTTCGATCCCACTTGCTGCTACAGTATTTATGTAAAACAAATGATTATTATACAATTTATTAACTTCAATTTAAAAGTACTCTTGGATTATTGGGTAATTATTGATATGTGTACAAACTTTGTATAATGATACAAAAGCTTTTTCCTATATGAGAGGCAAAATGTTGATTTTATTTTGTTTCAAAAATAAAGGATAGATGAACATCATGGAAATAAATGAGTGTGTTTCATGAATATTATGCATACGTAGGTTTTCCCTGATTTTCCCCTAAAACGTAACAAAAAGCTGCTACATTTGAGCCCATCCTCGAGCTCTTGTCAGTTTGGGATGCAACATTGCTCCTCTGGGATCAACGTGAAAAGCACTGCAGCATCCTCGCTCTTAGCACCTCATGCTCCACTTTGGGTAAATTCCCATATTACCGTCTCTGAGTTGCTGTTCACACATGAGCGGCCTGAGTGACAGTGGCATTTATGAGCTTTTTTTTCCGACTCCAGACCCGTCCGTTCCCTGGAGGCTGGGATGTTTTTTGAACTGCGCTCCCGCTGAGTTGAAAGTATCCAGCTGTGCGGCTCGGCCTGCAAAGGGCCCGACTCCACCCGCCGTCGATAAGCCAGATTGACTGGACTGCAGAATGAACCGCACACTGCAACAACACAAAGTCTTACCGAGTACCTTTGGTCTACTTTCTGGTGAAAATATCTTAGTGCACTTGAAATGAGACAAAACTAACTCAGAAGGAGCTTTTCAGCAAAATATAGGAGCTTGTTTTAGTCAATAACTCATTAATATTGATGAGTTTTAATAACCAAATGCAGGTAGAGTACCCAAAAATTATACTCTAGTAAGAGTAGAAATATTTCACAATAAAACTACTCAAGTAAAAGTAAAAAGCTATTTGGTAAAAAGTACTGAGTAACTGATCAAAATATCAATCATTTAATTAAAAATTACATCATCAGACGGACAAAAATATAAAGTTAAATGGAAATTTTGGTATTTTAACAACCAAAATGACAATGATTCATATAACTAGCAAAAAAATAATAAAATCAGCTAAAATAAAATGTTTCCAATTCAGTTTCTCTCAATAAAAGAACTTATGAAACTTTAACAGAAACTGCAGGTGTGTGTCTGTGTCTGGTGAATTTTTGGTTAAAACATGTTTGTTTTTCATTGAAATCCAGAAATTTTACTCCAGTAAGAGTAGAGATACTTCAAAATAAAATTACTCAAGTAAACAGTAAAAAAGTTACTCAATTAAATGTGAATAACTGTAACTAGTTACTACCCAATTCTGCGTACATTATAACATGGAAAAGCGGGTTAGATTTTGTATTTTTTGCAGTGTCCATACAAGTCGGTCCACAGCAACATTGTTAACTGAATTAACAGTTTCTGGCTTTAACAACTTATTCCTCCCCAGTTGGATGTTTATAAAACTGTGTCAGTCTTACAGTGCTCGCATCAATTGACAACCACTGAGGGCCTGAAACTGACATGACCTTAAGCTGATCCTTTCTGCCCTGCATTAGCTTTCGCTGAGCAGACAGAGTGTTAATATTAAGTGGAAGAGATCCTGTGTGTTTTTCCTATTCTAATAAATCCCAGTCAGTGAGACTCAGGCATTTCTGCTCTAATATTCAGAGGCAGGCAGCGTTTCTCTGCTCTCCTCCCCTCTGGCTCCTCCTCTCCGTGTGCTGTCTCTCTGGCTCTAATCAGGTGGCCATTGTATATGGATTTACTGCCCTCTGCGCCCCCAGGAGGGAGATTTGATTTTTTTTTTTCTCCCTCTGCACTGGCTAATCTTTGCCTCTCCTATCCTGTTTTGCGTTTCTAATTTCATCTCTACTCCTCCTGCAGTTTCCCTTTTCCTGAGGATGATCAACCTCAGATCCTGGAAGGATGAATTTATTCCCTGGTTTTCAGATATATTCCTACAAACATTTTCTCTCTTTACTCTTCATCTCCTTTTGTTAAATTAGGTAAAATCAGTTAAACTAGATAAATGTATAATTTATCTTGATACATTTATTGTTGTCATAATAAATTCCAAAAAGAATGTTTAAAATCCCACAAAGCTGTCTTATCGTTGGTACAGTTCAGTAATCCACCCGTTTTGATTTGTCGCCTATCCCTAAGACAATTCTTTCTCAAACTGTGGTTCCTGGACCACTGTTGAGCCGCAGGTGCCCCCTAGTGGTCCTTGTGGTACTGCATGTAAACAACCGTTTATTTGCCATGACGTTAGCCAGTTAGCTTACCAAAGGATTGTGTTTAAAGATATTAATGGAAAATGGCTTACAATCGGGTCACTAAAAAGAAAACCTGGTGGAAAGTTTCTGAGGATGATTTGCAGAGCTTTTGCTTTTGAACACTATAACGATACATAGCATGTTCACATGCTGCGCTGACTAACTGCATCTTAACACCTAAAATAAAATTATTCATGTTGGGCTATCTACTGGCTGAAATTAAATGTTTGTTTTTTTGCCAATGCAACTCTAGTCTAAAACACCCTAAAATGTTATTAGTGCACACAACACTTGTAGTAAAGAACTTATTTGATTTCCATGTGTTTTCTATGATTGGAAAGCTTAGAATTATACTGTAAATAACTCAAAGTGCCCTGAGTCGACATGTTCATGGTTTTATTGTGGCCAGTCAGATTTACAAAACAGCGCCACTGTTCACATTCGGAGGAACAAACACAATGAGTTATGAGACTAATATTTTTAATATATTAAGATGTTGTGCTATTGTTGGGGTAATTTTATGTAAAGTAGTTTGTGAGTTTTCCTTGGAATGAAAAAGTTTGAGAAACACTGCCAAGAAGGATACGCTAAAGTGGGTATAAGATAAAAACATTACATGAATACTTTAACAAGGTGCTCCATCTGGTTAAACTGTACTTCACCATCGTTAGCTTATATATAAAAACCTTTTTTATTTTTATGAGAAAGGTTCTAACAGAGTGGTTTTTTTTGTTTGCAGCCATTCCCACTCTCCTGGTTCCATGGCTGCAGCAGTGCGTAGCAGCGAGTGGTCATGTGGACGCTGCACCTTCCTGAACGCAGGCGCGGCGCCCCGCTGCTCCATATGCGAGGCGCCGCGCCAGAAACCCGATCTGAACCAGATCCTGCGGCTGAGCAGCACTGAGGAGCAACGCTGGGCCTGCCCACGCTGTACGCTCAACAACCCACAGGGATCCGGAGCCTGCTCGGTCTGTGGCTTCGGCCCGTCGTCCGCCACCAACACCCCTCCAACCACAACCATAGCCGTCACTGCCAATGGCCTCCCATCTGCTCCAACTGAGCCCCCGACACCCGCAGTCACCCCCACGGTACTACTTGAGCCCAATGGACAGCATCCGGTCAAAGAGGACGCGTTGCGCCGCTCGGAGAGCAACGGAGAAGTGAGTGGTCATGAAGGGCAGAACCCCGGTTGGGCTTGTGCCCGGTGTACGCTCCACAACACCCCAGTGGCTCTATCATGCTCAGCCTGCGGCGGACCCAGAAAACTGTCTCTGCCTAAAATCCCCCCAGAGGCGCTGGTAGTACCAGAAGTACGTACGCCTGTCGTCGGGTTCCCCGTTCACCCAGCACCGTCAGCACCCTTAGTCATCGACCTCACAGACGAGTCCAACACCCCCACGCCGTCTGATCCTCAAGAATCTCCCCAAGTTTCGTCACAGGGTCTCTCTTCGCCTTATCCAACATTCCCCTCCCTCCAGAACAATCCCGTGCCCCGCAGCCGGAGAGAGGTCCCCCCACCAGGCCGCCCGCAGAACCAAGGAACCAACAGTCCCAGTCCCACCTCCCCGTCCACGGCCGTCGTCCCCCCGCAGCCGGGCCCGCAGCGGCCAGCCAAGCCCAAACACGCACAACCCCAAGAACCTTCGTACCCCAGCAAGCGCCTCAGCATCTTGGAAGAAGAAGATCCTCAGCACCACCCGCTGACTCCGGCTAACCCCACCTGGAAGTGTCCTAGCTGCTCTTTGCCCAATGCTGTTAGCTCAGCCAAGTGTGAGGGCTGCCGATCGTCAAGGGCCGGCGCTGACCTCATCGACCTGGTAGGCTGTGAATCGGTACGATTTACCCCGGCTAGCCCATCCAGTCCAGACTTTAGCACCTGGTCGTGTTCCAAGTGCACCCTGCGGAACCCCACCGGCACACCCAAGTGCTCAGCTTGTGGTTCTTCCAAACTGCACGGCTTTCAGGAACAGCAGACCCCTCTGGCCCGCTGTTGTCCACACTGCGGCTCTGCTTCATGCTCTTGTCCGCCGTCCTCCACCCCGTCTGGTCATAAAGCACGAAAACAGGCCCGGGTCTTCCCTTCCGTTGCCGTCGCTTCCTCCGGTTCGTCGGCCTCCACCTCGTCTGGCCTCCAGGAGAAAGCAGGACAGTGGAGCTGCCCTGCATGCACGCTTCTTAACGACGTCAAGGCCAAGAACTGTGCAGCGTGCCACACAGCGCAGCAGTACCTCACCCTGCGCAAGGTGGTGAAGCCCCTGAAGAGGAGGGAGAGCATGCATGTGGAGGCTCGTCGACGGAACGATGAGGGAGAAGCCAAGGAGCTCTGGGAGAACATCGTCAGCTTCTGCAGAGAGGTAAGAGGAGCTTTAAACATGACCTAATCTGCTTCCCTAAACAGGTTAGGATCACTCTACAGGCTGTATAAAACATGTTCATTACGCTTTTTGCAAAAAATAATTTAGAGATAATGAGATTTTAGTCTGGTCAGTTCTGCCTATTTTGAGCTCCTTTCAGAAAGAGCTGTCACTTTAAATCCAAATAAGCTGCTGGCCACGCCCCCCAACTCAACGTTTACAATCGCATGTGAAAATGGCTGCGAACAGATGCGCAATTATTCAATCGTACATCTTTGAAAAGGAAAGTGGTCTCCTCCACAACCAATAAGAATGTAGCAAGTGATTTCTGGATGGTAAGTCAACAACAAAGCACTTGTCTTTTCCAGCAGCCATTGTACTGTGCATACAGTGGTAAAACCAGCTCACCATACATGCTGGAGTTGCTAGGTAATGGGCTGGGCTTTATTGGGGTTGCTAGGTAACAGAAAAGAAGAAGGTTTTTGATATGACTCGTCTTCCAGACACCAAAAGGCATGAACTTATTGCCAAAAATCGGCTTGGTTGTTTTTTTTAAGCACTGAGGCTGGATTTAGAAACAGTAGAACTTCAAATGGATGAAATAAAACATGCAAAATAAAGCAGGAGCACATTTACCAATATTAGACCATCGTACTTGGTGGTTTGTTGTTCCTTAGAGAATCAGAACAGGTCATTTTCACATGAATGAAATGTCACTTAGAAATGATAAAACTGAATCCTTTTCCTTATAGCAGTGGAGACATTCAGTTTATTTACATAAACCACGCTATTGATCTCATCATCTCTGCAGTCATATGTCTTAATACTGCCAGCCTAATTTAGAAACGCTGTCTGTAAACAACAGCTGGTGTTTGGAGACACTCTTTACGTTGCCGACCAGCACTGCTTCAAGCCTGATCTATAAAAACCAGCGAGTGACGTTAAAATAGTCGAGTGTCAGTAAACGCTGCCACAAATGTTGAAAATTGCTGCTAAAATGCTGCAGCTCTTTTCGTGGAGTTAATTAAAACTGAGCGTTCCTGTTATTCTGATGCTAATTTGACTTTTCTCAGTCTTTTGTGGCTCTGCCTTGGATGGGGTGAATTCAGAGTTTAAAGCGACGCTCATGATTTCAATGTTGCTTCATCTTCTCAGACCCTCGTCCAGGTCGGGGTGAAAGTCGTTCTTTATCTCCTGTGTGAAGAATTCCTAGAATCTGGAAAACTATGGGAATGTGGAGAAATACGGAGAAGAGAGTTTAATGTTCCAGGCTGTTCCTGTCCTACTGTCTGTCCGTTCACTCAAGGATTCAAGGAATTTTATCCATCCATCCATCCGTTAAGTTACTTTATATTTATCCATCATCCGTCAATCTCCTCCAAAAGTTAAAGAGCATTTTCTCTTTTGCAGTGAAATGAGATCTTATTACTTTAAAGCTTTCAGTTTTCCTGAAAGCTCAGGTCTGCCATGATGAATTTTAAATCCTGCGTCTGTAACCGCTCCGTTTTAACGGACCTCTCCCTGAAACTGAAACGGCCCGGGCCTCGGATCTGTTGCATTTCCACTTTGGTCTCAGATACGGGCCAGATAAGACGGATTCAAAGCTTGTCTCTCATCACTTACGATGGTGTGTTGGCGTCAGAGCTGCTGCGTGGGATCAAGTAACGGCTCAGAGGAACTAAAGTCATCAAGTTCAATTCGACTGCATTAACCCAGAACTACTCCTGCCAATCACCTTCTTCTCTTCTGGTTAATCTAATTGATAATTTTCCTCCAAAAATCAAAATCTGTTTTGTTTATTTATTTTTTATTTTTTATTAATTGCATGTCACAAAAAATATATATAAAAAATCTGCTTGGTGTAAAGTGTCATCCCCAACATGACAATAAAAAAGATAATAAAGCTTAATTCTTAAAAAATTAATTCTGTTTGTTCAGCTTAGGGGACTAAAATGTCCGTTAAAAACTTTTCTTAAAATTTGAGACCATTTATGTCTTAAAAATGTGTGGATAAAAACTTCAATGTTTTTTTTTAAAGGTTTGAGAAATCAAAAGCAATAATTTTGCCAAAATTGTTGAAATATCAGCTATGCTAACTTGTCACGTCTCTAATATACGGTAAAATTCTGACAAACAAAAAAACACTTTGGTAAATTTGAGAAATCAAAAGCAATAACTATAAAAATTGTTGATTAATATATATATATATGTATAAAATACTGTACAATTCTGTTAACCTCAGAATTTTAACAAATTTTACTGTAAATTAGAGACGTTTAGCGAACAGATATTACCGTATTTATTTGGTAAAAATCTGTGGTTGCCAGATTTTTACCGAGGGTAAAATCTGTTCTGTAAAATTATTTGTATGCGGATTTTATCGTACGGTAAAATCCATAAATTTCTGGTAACTACAGATGTCTTTCATGTTTTTTCTTTTTTTACAGTGTATGGGAGGTCTACCCAAAAATACTTTAACTATACATATTTGTGGTGGTTTTAGTGTTTTCTGAATGTAATTAAAGTAGAAAAATCAGACGTCTGTTTTATGGTGGAACTGCTTTCACTGTTGCAGCTCCTCATTCTTTTTTTTAGTGGAGCTCAAGTTTAGTTTTTTTTAAAAATAACAGAATGAAACAAATGGTACAACACTTATTGCATATTCATAAATCTTTGTGAAACAAAAACAATGCCCTGATTGATTCTGTGCTGTTTACTCATCTTTAAGGGTGAAAAAGTAAAGATATCTCTAAGAAGTGCAGAAATCATATTTATAAGCAGCGCATACTTCATGTGCTCTTGGAGTCTCTGAGCACATTTCCCTTAAATTAGCTCTCCATGTCGCTGTGGTTCTGCTTCTGATCCCTCTCAATCTCTCAATCCTAATAGCTTCTGTGATTCTGTTTCCCTTTGATTTATTCGCCACATTTATAGTATCAGCAGCTGAAAGCTAAATGAGCTGCACATTCAAAGAGCTTTTATATCCACAGGTTTTTCATTCTGAAGCGTTTGTCTCTAATACGTACCAGCAGACCCATCATTAAAGAGGGAAAATAAGTTCTTGTTATTTAAATGTACAGAGCCAGTCAGAAGTTTACATACTCTCATAATTAGCTTTAATGTCGTGTTAAATTCAGGCGTCTCTTCAGAGAACTTGCATAGATTTTTGCTTGAAGTGATTATGAAATGTCTCTGAATCCACACAGACTCCAAATTATACCTTCAGGCTCAGGTATATTCATACACAGCAATTAATATTAGGTCAATGCAAAGAAAGAAACCTCATTGTTGTAATTATGGCGCTTCTCGTGTGAATTTGGCACTCCTCTAATTAGAATTGATAGAGCTCTTTTAAATTGATTGGTATTCACACCAGCCCCACTCAGTCCACTTTATTCCAACTCCAGTTTGTTTGTTTAGGACAGCAGATGAATATGTAACAAATGTTTCACTTTTGGTCTAACAGACTATCACATTTCTGGGATTATTAATAGAAAATGTCAAAAATACCTCAGAATTTATGTTCGTCTTTTGCAGTTGAATTTTTTAAAAAAAAATTTACGTTCTAGTAAAAAAAATGTGCCTTCTTGTCACAGAAGGCAATAAATCAATTAATCTCATGATTAGGTCTGTCACAATAACAATTTTTTATGGACGATAAATTGTCCCAGAACTTATTACGATAAACGATAATATTGATAATATAATAATGGCATAATAATGCAAGAACACATTCTCAAGAGTCAATAAACTTTAAATTTTAATGAACATTAGAAAAAGACGTTTGAAGTATCCAGAATAAATAAAGAAAAGAACAGAAACAGCAAATAAAATGAATTACAAAGGAAACAAAATTACCTTTCAAAAATCGTCTAGTTGAGACCAAAGCGCCAGATTGGAGACTTTTATCATTCAGTTTTTGGTAGAAAGAGAGAAAAGAGGAAAAATGATAAATTAAGCAAGTAACAATTATTGAGTTTCTTTTACTTGATCATGTGATTAATTGATTTATTGTTTATTGTGACAGGCCTACCCATAATAAATTTTAAAAACTCAATAATTTCCATTTGTGTGATGGATGACAGAAATCTTCACTCTGCTGCTTTTGGTCTGAACTGAAAAAAAGTTTTTTGGCTCCAGTGTTAAATGTTTATTATAATATTATCTTTTAGCACATTGTTCTTGCTAATATTATATTATTATATATATCCTCCTTGAAAATGGTTTCAAAACAACAATATTATCGTTTATCGCGATAACGTCTTGAATAATTTGTTATTTTCTGTAATGTTCTTAGATCAAACCACTTTGAGCTCCTTTGTTCAGCTTCCAGGATCTGATTGGTCCAATTCCCTGCAACAGCTGTTTGGAGACACAAAGCTGCCCTCCCTAGCAACTCTGGGCTCGGATGTGGCAACCTTTATGTTCCCGCTTTGTGTGACCCAGCTTCAAGCTCAGGTCTGCCGAGCAGAACCTTTGATGAGCCTTTATTAGGTTGTCATGGATATGTGGCTGAGCCTGTCGGAGGGGTCCGTTTAAAACCCGGTAGTCAGGACCGCTCACTCTGACGCTAATGAGACAAATCTGATTAAACGTGAGGAAATGCCGACGCTGCAGAGCTGCGAAGCGTTTAGATTCAGGTACCAGGATTTGTTTGGATGACTGAGTATGTGGCCCGTTAACACGCCAGCATTGCACCAATCATCCCGTGTTTACAGTGAAGCATGAAGTGAGCTTTAGGATGCATTATTAATGGCTTCTTTGAAAGTCACAGGGCACGGCTGTGTAAGCGTGGGAGGCAGCTTGACTCAGTAGGGAGGAAGGATATCACATATTCTCCTCTCGCTGCCTAATTTGAGTCTTTTCTCTCCTGGACTCATATTTTAACTCTCTTTAGCTCTGCTTCTCTGGGCTCTTCAAAGTGATTTCTCATCTCCTTCCCTTCATATCCCATCATATCTGTCCCCACATATGTTTCATTCTCCTTTTTTCTGCTAATATCTCTAAATATTTTACTCCATCCACTCAACTGCTCTCATTTCTAGTGTTTGCAACAATGTGTGTGCTAACGCTAAGGTGAACACGGGGCAGAAACCTATATTTAGCAGCAGAACAAGACGGGAGAGAAAGTGAATTTAATCTCTATCATCATAATTTCCTGCACCTTTTTTTATACAAGGGTGCAAAAAGGACAATACCTTGCAAAATTATTCACACCCCTTAAACTTTTTCCTACTAAAACTCAATGTATTTTTACAGAACTTTTATGTGATGAAACAAAAGCAAAACAGGCAACGTCTTGAAGACCAAGAAGACAATAAACGGTTGTCTGATCACTTCAATTGGAGAAATATTCTCTTATTTCAAAAGTGGTGCTTGTGGTCTCAGTTACCAGTGTGGAGGCACTGTGCAGATTTACCCTGCGGATCATCATTTGACATTTGATTAAACATAAATTGGGTGAACAATTCATGTCTGTGCGAACCAGGAGGAAGTTGGGATTCAGCTGGTGTGTTTGACGCCACAGCAGGTGAATCGTTCATAATTTCATTTTAATGTTTATACGTAATTATTCTCTCTGGGGGTTTTGTCTTTGGAGAAGAGCTTACATGTTTTCATTCTTGTTTTAAAAATTGATGGGATTCACAGGATTTTTTTGACATCAACAGTCAAAATGTGCAGAATAAATCATCTCCATGAGTAAAAAAAAGTCCTACTTAAAGTCCAGAACTAAATAAAAAAGCAAAACTTTTCAAACTTTTCAGCCAGTTTTATACTTTTGCACGGCACTGAGGAGTAATGCTGGTGTAAACATTCGTCTTCCTAATCCGTCTGATTGAAGCTACTAAAACTAAAACCAGAAGAAAACCTCAGCAGAGGAAGTTTAATCCTGATAAAAGCTTTCTGTTTCCCTTTTTTTTACACATTGGCAGAGCATCTACGAATCTACAGTGGATGTTTCAGCCTGCGTGATTGTTTTTCTTGCCTTTTTATTGGATCAAGCAGATGGTGTTGTTGTTGTTGAAATGTAAGTACAGGCTATTGCAGGCTTTGGCCATATTACACCAAGCAGCAGAGCTGGAGTCATGTCATAAAAAATATTCTTCTCTCACCTGAGGCCCATTAGTCTCTGCTGGTCGTTGGATTTCGACTTTCTTTGATTGATTTTGTTATATTTTTTTCTTCTAAGAGCGCTCGATGCCAGCGCTCCAGAGGGTGTCGGCTCAGAAGTAAACACCACTTGTAAACTGTGAAATATTTCAAGGCTTTTTCTTAGAGATCAACAGAAACGGGCTCCAGATTTTCTTCTTCTTTTTTTTTTGCCGCCCTTTCCTCCAGCTGGTTGTTGAAGTTCTGACTAACCGCAGCGACACATTCCCACCGTTCTGCTCGTGCCAGCCTGTTCCCGGACAGTTTTGTCTGCGTCGCTAATAAGGACTCCGCTGTGAAATCCAGTCCTATAGCTCTTTGTCTGCAGATTTAAGATATCATTGAGTCACATGTAGATATTTGGTAGCGAGCTTTCTTCCCTACAGCGATGCTGGTCCGCCTGCCAGCTCTGTGTAGTCTGGGAGACGACGGGAACGCAGCAGGTTTTCCCTGCGCAGCGTTGAATTTGCTGATTCCAGTCGGAGGTCTTAACATGCTGGCACCGGTTCAGGGACTGAATCAGAGACGGTGCGGCCATGTTTACTTGGCAGAGACACACATCCATGCTAATGGATGCTTCATCCTGACAACATGTGCAAATAAAAGAAAATCAATTGCTCTTTTTTATGATTTATTTTTATTTTTGTCCCTTATTGCTGGAATTAAAGAGGCAGTGTTATGTTCTAAAGTTATTAACTCATCAAAAACATACTTGGAGTATTCCTTTGATTTATTCACACATGTTTGAGAAATCCTTTAATCTCACATACCAACCAGTCAGCTGTGTGAAAAGCACCGTTGGACGTAGCCACGCCTTCGAGGCGTAGCTTCTCCCCCTCTCAGCTCCTTCAGACTAGCCAGCAGCAATTAGCAAACGCCTAGTGGAGCTGTGCGTCATTATAGGAGCAGCTTCTCAATGAGACCCAATAAAAAGAGTTTTAAATCATATAAAATTTACATTTTAAGAAGACATATCTTCATGAGACTGTCTTGGTAAGGCAGAGTATTTTCAGTCAGAGGGTTCTTCAGATTCGTTGTGATACAGACTGCTACAGGAGATCTTTCCTGCCAACAGCCATATGCGTCTACAATAACTCTTTGAAGAATCTGAAATAATGAGCTACAACATTTAATTTCCCTGTGGGATTAGTTAAGTGTTTTTGAATTGGATTGAGTTGAATATTTGATCAATTCAGCACTTTTTTAACAACTAAAGGTATAATAGTTACTTGATTATGGTATAAAATTCCTGGAAAATCCATAATACTACCCCTTTAAAATTGCAGACAGGTTAGTGGTCTTTGCCCTGCACAGGGTTCAGATTTAAGCCTGTGACCTCCACGTCCTGTGAGCCATATGGGACGGTCGAGGTGGAGCGGATGCATCGGAGTGACTCCGTCTGGGAACCGATGCTGCATCAAGGCTGCAGAATAGGATTGTGGGGGATGGTTAGCAATCAATTCGCTTCACTGTGAGCCACCAGTTGTGCCTTGCAACACAAACAGGCCCGGCTCACTCCTTCCACAACGATAGGAAACAGAAAACGTTTTGCTGTGTGCCCTCTGCGGCGTAATCAGATCAGCAGATACTGTCGCTTTGGATGTCTTTATATGCTAACTCATCCATGCATGTGAAACAGAGGCAGCATGAATTAAAGTGGAAGTATTAAATGTTTTAAAGAGGAAGCAGTTTGAACGTTTCCTTATTCATCAAACACAGATAAAATGGCACCTGAAAGAGACATGTATGGATTTTCTACTAACAAAATACACTTAAATTGAGATGACAGCATAAATAAAAGAAAATGGATGAAATGATGCTAAATGAGTTCAAGCTTATTTCTGTTTTCACATCCCAGCTACTGTGGAGTTTAATTTACAGGAGGAAGTATTAGTTATCCCGCGACAATATGGACTTAAAGTTTTATAGCCATCTTTTGTGGTGCTGTTGTGATTGATAAAAGTGATTATAATAGATATTCATTACTTTTTTTAGCTAACTTTATGGCTGTGACTGCATGGCACAGAAATTATGGCCCCACAAACACAGATATTACTCTTTAAAAACATTTCTTTTTGTAATACATTTTTTAGGACATCACTCCCAAAGAAATGGGATTTGTATCACTAAAATGCTCATATTTTAAAAATTACTTATAATTATTAATACATTTTTATTGAACAAACAGTGAAAAATTGTAAAAAAAATAAATAAATAAAAAAAATAACAAACCCAACAGTTTAAGGAATTTTTATACTTGATTAGTTAGAATTTATCATGAAAACAATAAATCAAAATTTATTACGATAAATGATAAACAAGAAACGATACGATAAATGGCCACCCCGATTGCTATATAGTTGTTTTTGTTGTTGTTTTTCTTTCTATTTTGTTTCTCTATGCATCCCAGAGTCACATCATGATGAATCTAAAAATCATCTTTCAACCCTCCAGTTGATGTCTCGTGACCCCCTGCGGGATCCCGCCCCCACTTTGAGAACCCTGGTTCTCACAAGTCTAAAGCTGATATTGTTAAAATAGTTCCTGCAATGTTATAGCTACTAATATGACTCTAAAACATATCCTGAAAGAAAAGAAATGAGATGCAGATGCAGAGTACCGTTTTCATGCGTTTTTTAGATGTTTGCCAAGCTTTGAGCGAATTCTCTCCAACGTCTGCCGTCTCTTGTGTTTTTCCAGAACTCTGTGAACTTCGTGGATGACAGTTTCCCCCCAGGACCTCGCTCCGTGGGCTTCCCCGAGGGCGACAGCGTCCAGCAGCGGATCAAAAAGTGGCTGCGTCCCCACGAGATCAACTGCAGCAACTTTAAAGACAGAGGTGTGAAATGGTCCGTCTTCCGCACGCCGCGGCCCTCCGACATCCTCCAAGGGCTCCTGGGAAACTGCTGGTGAGAATCTGGAAATGCATCCAAAACGCACACATTCCCTGGTGTCCTGGTGCCAAGTGCACACATGGTCACCCTTATGCCTGAACATGGTGTTTGTTATGGACAATCCGTGACGAGCACAGAAGTCCAACAACAGAACTCCACTCGAGTTCAGATCAGGGGAGCGTTCCTCCCAGCCACGCCCCTCCAGGTCTCACTGTCACTGCCCACGTGAGCATTAAAGTTCCCCAGCAGAACGAGGGAGACCCCAGGAGGGTCACTCTCCAGTACCCCCTGTAAGGACTCCAAGAAGTGTGGGTAGTCTGAGCTGTTGTTCTGATTATGAAAAAAAATACAAATAAAATAAAGTGTTATTCTTGTGATTTAGTTTAATCTTATTTCAAGTGTTCTAAGATATTTCCACTAGAAACAGAAGATTTTGTGTTTTTGCAGTGCAGAGAGATTATTGGGACACATCCTTTATCTGTGTGCCATCTTCCTCCACACACACAAAGGAACAGTTAAATGTCCAAATCCAAGTTTCCACTTCATCACCAGGACACAGGTTATCAAACATCGCCCTCTCCAGAGGCAAATCGGTTCTGTCGCGACAGGATGTAACCCAGATTCTCACAGTCGAGGGAACTACTGAGGGCTCCTCACCTTCGTCCTTGGAAATGGTCGCAGCTGATTGCGACTTCACATTAACATCATCCATCGTCTGGACCAGAGGTTGCAGACGTTTTTACTCTCAGTCCAGCTAAAGACAAACTGGTTTAGAGCCAGAATGTGGCATCACCCTCTCTGAAAAGACAACTTAATAAATATCTACTATAGGGAAAAGTGAACAGTTTTATTTCTGTTTTTATGTAATAAGCATTTTAGCCATTTTGTTATTTATTAGCTATGTTTATCATACTGACTGGAGTAAGCCAGTGTAAGACAATATGGTGGCATGCTACCGACAGCATTTTGATCAATTTTAGATTTACTCTGATATTTGCATACTTAATGGAGTAAATCCATGTTAGTCAGCATGCTATCGATTACATTTTAGCTTACTTTAGCATTGATGCTAATTTTTATCATGAGAACGCTGGGTTCCAACCGACGGGCAAACTTTGGCAGGCCACGTTTAAATTTCTAAAGAAATGTTCTTATTGTTTTTAATCTGCTATTCAGCTTCTTCTTCCATCAGATTGATGCAAACTGCACTTCTACCCATCCAGGAACTTCAGAATATTCATGGATCTGCTTTAGAAATCTGAGTGTGGATGCTAACATTAGCATTTTGGACATGTTTAGCATTGAGACGCCATTCAGGCTTGAATAGCTTCGCTGACAGGCTAACTCCTTTCAGCACAACTTGAACACAACAATAGTTGTTTCCAGAATCCAATCATATCGTTTTTTGGGGGTTTTGAAGCAGAAAAATGGTTTTGTCGTCCATAAATGTTGTTGCGGATGTCACATGTGCGTCAGATTTATGGGTGTACCAGAAACATGAGAATTCAAAGGTTCCGACTCTGGACTTTTGTTTATTAGAAGAAAGAAAAAACTATTTATTGCTTTAAAATTGTAATTGATTAATCATAATTGCAGCGTTAAAGTCCTGTTGTTGTTTACTTTGCTCCTGCTTTGCTTCATTCACAGGCTGCTTCAGTAGACCAAACCGCACTGCTCTGTCTTTATCATCTGTAAACTCGGTTTGGAAAATCAAAATACTGTTTGTATAGAAGTTGGCAGTGAATCAGATGCATACAAGACTAATTATATTTGCTCATTGACTCCAAGCTTCCTCTCTGTTTTTTGTTTCTTCTGCATTTTTTGCTTTGAAATAAATTCCTCGTAAGTCGGATCGTCATGTTGTCCCCGCTCGCCCCCCCAAACGTAGAAGAATTACCATTTTCAGATGGATCTGGGTTTTTCTCATTTCTCGTGCATGCTAATGAGGAGTTGAGTCTCTGCTGCAGGGCAAATTAGCAGTAATGGGGAGTTAACCAGAAGGCGTGCAGGCCTGACTCTCAGAATGCGATTGATTTTTGAATGAGGAGAAATTATGCAGAAAGATTCATAACTGCTCAAGGTACAAATGTGGAAAATATTTTAATGCAATGATTATGGTTTAATGGCTGCTTCTTCCTGTTGTTTGATTGTCAGTTCCAATCTGCTCTTCCCCTGTTTTCTCGTCCTCCACGTTGCCTTTTCTTGTTGTTTTATTTTCTGTTCCAGGTGATTGACGGTTCTTTGTGTTTCCAGGTTCCTGAGCGCGTTGGCAGTGCTGGCGGAGCGACCGGAGCTGGTGGAGAGAGTCATGATCACCAGAACCATCTGCCCGGAAGGCGCCTACCAGGTCCGGCTCTGCAAAGACGGGACATGGACCACGGTGCTAGTGGACGACATGCTGCCCTGCGACGACTACGGATACCTCCTCTTTTCACAGGTCAGGACCTTTACGGAGGGATAGATCCATTTTCAATTATTAGAACAAAGCAAAGATTACAATTCCTTGCAAAAGTGGGTTTTTTCTTCACATTTTACCACTAAAAACATCGATGCAATGGATTAGCATAAAGTATTTCATAATTGTTTATGATGTTTATATTTTTTCTAACTTTTTTCAACATTTTAGTTCAAAAGTAAATTGTGAAACATGGTAGTGGCAGCATGATGCTGTTTTGATGCTTTTTTTTCAGCAGGGATGTCGAATCTGATCCGAATTGATTGAAAAATGTGACCTGTTAATGGCTACATCAGTTCATATGTGTTAAAATGGCCTAGTTAAAGCACCAATCTAAATCCACTTATAAATCTGTGATAGAAATAAAAAAAAGCAGTTTAAATATTTTATATACATATATAAAATTTATTTTTTATTATTTTATAAAGGTAAAACCTCCTAAATAGTGGAGCATTAGTGTTTATAGCGACTCAGATGCATTTTATATAAAATTATTCTTAGAATAACAGTATATTGAATTAGAAGACCGGTGGATTCCTTAGACAGTTAGCATACCTTCCAGCTACATCAAAGTTTGTTTTTAATGATTGCATCATAAAAAAATTGAAAGAAATTCTTTGTAAAAGCCCCTGCATCACCTGGGGGAGCCCTGCAGAAACCAGAGTATTTATCTGTAGTACTGAGATCAAAACAGCTCATTATTTCACTTTTATCACAAACGAAGCTCCTAGGACCCCTCAGCAGGAACGGCTAATTAATCAGCAATGACTGCAAATAAAAAGTTATGCAGTATGGAAGTAGTTAATAACATAAAACATACCTGCTGGAGGAAACTGTTCGTCTCCACAGCAGGTAAACAACATTCCTTATCGAGATGTTATCTTGTAGAAACCATGTTTGCACAATCAAGCACAACAAGGAAATTCCTTCGCCATGGCGACAGAGTATGTAGGGAGTGCTACCTTTTATCTGTGCATCGTTTTCATAAACCTTTGTACATGTCATTCATTGACAGGTTGCCTGACTGGAATTAAAAAATTCCACTAAAATAGAGATAACATTCATTCTGTTTCCTCCTGGTTTCACTCCAGGCTCAGAGGAAGCAGCTCTGGGTGGCTCTGATCGAGAAGGCCCTGGCCAAACTCCACGGGTCCTACTTCGCCCTGCAGGCAGGGCGCGCCATCGAGGGCCTGGCCACTCTGACCGGGGCGCCCTGCGACTCCCTCATGCTCCAGGTCAGCTCCACTAATCCCCGGGAGGAACCCATCGACACCGAC
Source organism: Brachyrhaphis roseni (assembly GCA_903066815.1). Taxonomy (NCBI): domain Eukaryota; kingdom Metazoa; phylum Chordata; class Actinopteri; order Cyprinodontiformes; family Poeciliidae; genus Brachyrhaphis; species Brachyrhaphis roseni. Next base: position 21,455 of record CAEFZY010057937.1, read on the forward strand.
CTGATCTGGGCCAAGATGCTGAGCTCCAAGGAGGCTGGGTAAGAGCTGGGCGGGGCTACTGACCGCACAGGAAGTAGTTCATGATGCTAATTAAGATCCTACAGGTGCTGGAAAACCTCAGAAATGCTTTTCAATTGGGTGTTTTCAAGATTTGGAAAGTACTTCAAAGTATCGACCCTTTAAATGTGACGTCACGCTCTCCAGAACTCCGCCATGATGGACCTCATTGACCAAGCTGGTCTAAAAACAGAGATCTGTAACCTAATATTGCTCCTATTTAGTCGATTTCTCTTTAGAAATGGTCATAGAGTGCTTTGTGGTCAGCTGCAAAACAGACAAGGATGAAAACCAAACTTGACATTTTATTTTATAACTTTTAGTGAGGAAAGATTGATAGGAACCGTCAATAATAATGACTGGTAAAATCATGGATTTGCAGCAAACACTTTTTACAAGGTAAGAAGATTAATGTTCATATACTTTATAAGTAAGTTTGATTAGAAAGATATCAAATATTGCTTAATGTAGCCTAGCATGTATGGAAAAAACTGGTTAGCATCTCGTCTTTTGTACGTTTTAAGTTTTCTCCGGTGTGAAGGCAGTTTGTTACGTAGTGATATAAATCATGTGGTGTGAATTCAGACAAAGTCGTCTATGAGCCCCAACCAGGTGTGCTACATTCACAGACAAATTATCTGAATAAGCCATGAATAAACTGGCAAAAACAACTGAGAAAAACAATTTCAGACGCTCGGTTCAATACTTCCATCCTTCACTTCCGACGTCCATCATGGCGCCTTGAATGATTAAGTAACGCAGCAGCAAAGGGTCAATAGAGGGATTCTTAGTGGAAGTTACGTTGCGTCATCCGCCGTTCTAATGCGCATGTTGCCTTCAGAAGGCAGGCAAGAATATATTATTCTATCTACTTAAATTATTTACAATCAGGCTAATAATTCAAAGTTTTTTTTGTAACTTTCTTGTATAATAAATCCAAGCAAAAGCCGCTCATCCAGTTGGACTTTCCATGGAAAGGACAATCTGAGTCCACTGCATTTTACCCCACCTAGTAAGTAAATAGTTGAATAGAGAATCGCTGGGATGGAAAACGGAGACAGTACACAGTTAGCTGCATCAGTAACTCTATCAAGGGCTCTGTCCGTGAAAGAGACAAGGTTAAATACATAATTATTGGGGCATCTGGGTCCTCTGTGGCTGAAGAACAGAGAGAACATGGAGTCACTGGCTGCAATAACTCATCTGATGGCTCCTTCCAGGAAGGCGACACGTCCAGGCATAGAAACATCACAGCAGGCGAGAAAACAACTCGCTACTGTCAACAATAGCAGCAAATAATAGATAAATGTATAGAGAGAGAGGAGTAGGAGCAACTCTAACTGCAACTTAGTCTGTCTACTGGGAACTTGGTCCACCTGATAACTGAAAGATCTTCCTCCTGTTTTATTTTATTTTAACTCTTAAGAACTGGGAAGCCTATAGTTGGAGAAAAAAAATATTTTACATAATATTCCCCATTTTAATAGCTATAGCTGAAAGTAATCTGCATTAACAATAAAGATTTGTTCAGTGTTGACTTGTAAATTTGCATAATTTTCATAAAAAGAATGATCCCGAGCCCTGAGGAACGCCATAGTTAATTCTGAATTGTGAGGAATATTTATGATAAAAATGAACAGACTGATATTAGTTAAATAAACCATCTGTTCCCTGGATCCCTGCAGAATTAACTGGACCAAACTCCAGAGGACAAATTAAGTTTATAGATTTATACAGGGGTGTCCAAAGTCTGGCCTGGGGGCCATTTATGACTCTTGGAATGACTTTGTGCGTCCCCAGTTCAAGAATAGCTCAGATTTATTTCACCAGATTGTAAATGGTGATGCACTTAAAACAAATTCAAGAAACATTTTCACTGAACAAAAAAATTATGCAGGAAAAATTCATCTTTTATTGGCCACAATTTTTTTGCTTTCATTTTAATTTGGTTGCACATAACACCATATTTAGTAACTCTTACTCGAAAGTAGAATTGGGTGCAATTTATTAAAATAAATTAGGCTTGTATCATATTCTATTAGCCTTGAATACAACTAACATGATTTAGAGATTCTTTCTGTGTAGAAATCAGGTCAGTAGGTTTTATTAAAATATGTTTTTACAATAGAATTGGTTTTGCATTTTTCAAAACGAGATAAAATTTTAGTTTCACACGATTTCTTTTAGCTTAACAGTTTGGATACCTCTGCTCTAACAGAAACACATCGGGGCAATAAATCATGGTTGTATAAGATCAATATTTTATTGTTGTTTTCCAGTTTCAGCCTGTAATAATTAGCATTCAGCTCAGATCAGATCAGAGTATGTGACTGCATGTATTTTTATTGTTAGGTTTCTAATGGGAGCTTCGTGTGGAGGCGGGAACATGAAGGTGGACGACGCCGTTTATGAGTCCTTGGGTCTGAGGCCCAGACACGCCTACTCCATTCTGGATGTTCGAGACGTTCAGGGTTACAGGTAAAACCCACTCTGACTGCTCTCAGCGTCTTCATCCTTTTTTTCCCTGCTGTTGTTTTTCCACCATTTATTCACTGAATGGTTCAAAATGTGTTGCTTTCTCTTTGAAAACCCTTCTTCTGTTACTCGTGGATAAATGAGCTAAAGACTTGATCACTCTTGAAAACAGATGCACATCACTTCACATTAATCAATGCGATCATTGGTGGATAGTTCATCACGAAATGAAAGCCTCTTCTGTCTCGAAAGAAGCTTAAAGTGCCAAAAATTATCACATTTAATCTGCTCAAGTGCCACATGTGGTCACTTCAATTTACTCTCTGAAAATAAAAGGCTGAACAGAAAATCGTTTTGGTTTCAGGTCATTGAGGAAATTACAAAGACGTTTCAGAATTGGTTGAATTTTCATTTGCTGCAACTCGGATTCACCATTTTGGGTTTTTATGATGTTTCTTAGTGAGACGGTGGAACTAAAGGTGCATTCAGACCAATTTTGTTTAGTCCGCTTTAATCCAACGCTGGTCTGTTTGCCTGGAAAGTCCAGTTCGTTTTGGGAGGCGTGAGTAATCGAACATATGTGGACCAAAAAACCCACAAACCTAGGTGTTGGTTTGGTTGAAGTGAACTCTGGTGTGCTTCAAATTTGTGTGTGAACACCAAGTGAACTGGAGCATGCTCTGATCTATAGCACAATGCATTCTGGGTAAATGCAATCAAAATAAACATGCAAGTCTAACGCAAACGGGAGAAATGGCTCCTGGATTTTTACCAAACAAAAAAGAGAAGTCCTACGACTGCTGAAATCCATTTGTTTTCATTTGGTGAAGAAGGAAGTTGTGCCCGTTTTCATGTTATTTCTTTCAGTGGTTGTTAGTGCAGCGCCACCTCAGGTGAGGAGGGGAACAGGTTTTCCAATTGCTTTAGTTGATTTGACTCATTTCAGAGTGAAAGCAAACCGCAGCAGCTGAAAATGTAACAAATGTTGCAACTTCAGTCCATAATCAAACCAAGTCTATCAGGTGTGAAAACAAGTTGTTTTGCAGGTTGCTGCGGCTGCGTAACCCTTGGGGTCGCTTCTCCTGGAACGGCAGCTGGTCGGACGAGTGGCCGGACTGGCCTCAGCACCTCCGGCACGAGCTGATGGCTCATGGCAGCAGCGAGGGCGTCTTCTGGATGGAGTACACCGACTTCATAAAGTAAGAATGATTCTACATAAAGACACCCTGCTGTAGGGAATTTTGTTGTTATTGTTTTCCACGATTAAACTTGCACTGACTGTAAAAAACTGGATAGCGAAGTACAAGCTTCCACTAACGGTTTATTTAGTTCATATGTTTAAAACTTCATTCTGCTTTCTGTGTTTTGGTTGATGACCTCAAAAATGGCACAAAAAATCTAAGAGACTCTTTAAAAATGCTTCAGTTTTCAATTAGGTTTCTTCAAGGTTTGGAAAGTGCTTGATTTTTCTATAAAGTCCTTGAAAGTGCTTGATATTAAAACTGCACAGTTTTGTAATAAAATGAAATATAACATTTGATTATAAGCCTAAATTTAGAAATAATTTATTGATGAAAAGATATTTTAATAAACCAAATAAAGAAATTAGACACTTTTTTTTCTCAGACTGAAGTTAAATCAGACTAATTTTTCCCTGTTTTAGGTTAATTACAGTTACCAAAATAATTTTATGACATATAATTTTGTTGGCCAAATACTTTCATAACACATCATTATTAACAGTCATAAATTATATCATATAATAGTGAATTGAAACTGTCTTCTTGAGTTCATTTGTTTTGTTTTTACCTGGAAAAGTTTGAAAACTGACCTTGTAAATGTTTGAAAATGCATGAATTTTACTGTGGGAACAGTGTAAAAACTTTGAGTGAAGGTAATAAACCTGGAAATAAAAACACAGATTTATTCAAATTGACCTCTTGTGATGTCATAGGAGGCTTAAGGAAGCTTGTTTTTGGGAACGTAGATTTTATTTTTACTGGTATTGTTTACAACTGCAATATGACACAAATGGAAAACCTGACCTTGACATGTTTACAGGTAGCTTTAAACGCTCATCTGTCTGGAACGGTTTGAACAGCAATGTCAACTTTAACTTTGACTTCATGTTCCTGGTGACTTTATTCAAACTTCTAAGTCAGGGATCAGCAAACTTCACAGCTTAAAGAGCCGTTTCTGCCAAGCAAAACTCATTTAAAACTCAACTGTCACATGACTTATTGCAAAAATAGACAACTTGTAATGCTAAGTAAATATCTACGCTTGGAAATTTTTATAGAACCACAATTTTATTTGTATTTTTAGGATTCAAAATAAACATAAATATGAGATATATAGTTTTTTTCTTTTCAATGGGATTAAAAAATAAGTTAAAAAAATTAACTATCATTATTTGTGGAAATTTATTACAAATATTGCAGGAAAAAAATCTACTAAAACCTACATTTGTTATTCTGTTTATATTTAAAAGCATAAGTTAGTTTCTTTATAATTTAACCAGTTTTAAGACGCGTTGTAGAAGCCACAGACTTTTTCCATAAGTAAAATATATACATTTTGCAGCTTTAGTTTGAAAAACAGCGTAAATCATCTGTTAACCTAAAGAAAGATATCTGGGACAGATGCAAAGATAAATCTATATATCTCAGAACATACACATTGTCTCCTAGCCACTTACCATTTGGAGTTAACCTCATACAGAAACTCCTACTGCTGCCCCCTAGTGGCTCCCAGGAGTCACTTCATCCTGTTGAACCGAACCCGAATCAGAATTCAGGTTTGTGCTGTAAGCTGTCATTGCTGTGGTATTTACAGTCACTCTGACGAACTGTTTATTCTCTCTTCAGAAAAGATGAGACTGCTAACGCATCACTAACCCACTTCTTCTTCTTGTGTTTACACAAACACTGTGCGGTCATGAAGGCAGTAATTCCCAGCAGCAGCAGCCTTCCTTTAGCGCTGACGCCCCGTAACAGCTGATGTCAAACACATTTTTATTAGAAAAGCATCAACGTTGTTTTATGATGACGTGATGGCAGACATTTAGAAATCTCTGCAGAATTAATTTCCCAGCTGGTTTTCACACCAAGCAACATTGTTTTTGTGGATTTTTAGAACATTATGTTCACTGAAAGTCAACACACACACACACACACACACACACTGGGATGTTATTGTATGATTTCGATGGTTGCCTTGGTTGCAGCCAGAGGCTTAGATTTGTCATGCCTCTCAGTGATTGTGAAATCTTTTCCATATTGAAGTTAATCCGGTCTTTTAGTCGGATGAAACATTAAGTATCCGATTGCGGGTTTTTTTTGTTGTTGTTGTCTGGTTGATCATGTGAGTCTGAATCTCTTCTTCTCATAAAGTTGACCATCTTGTTCCTCTTTGTCATAAAGCACCAGGTTTAAAAAGTATTTATTCCCCTTCAGACTCTCATGTTTTTCACATTTCAACCTTGAAATTTGGTGCGTTTTATTGGGATTTTGTGATAAACTAAAACAAAGTCAAGTATACTTCTGAATATGAAAGAGAATAATAATTATCAAAATGTTATGATGGACCTCTTTAACGCTGTTTTTATCTGTCATATGTTGGCAGGTTTGTGACATTCTTTAAATTTTCTGATTAACTCTAAAGTTCAAGATTTTTCCTGCAGTCAAATTGCTGTCCTTCCTTGCTCCCTTCCTTTTTCGTGCCCTTCCTTCCTTATCTGCCTCCTCTCTTCTGTCCTTCCTTGTGTCTGTCATTTTCTTTTTATTTCATTTGTTCTTCACTTCCTTCATTCATCCTCTCCTTCCTTGTTCCTTATTTCATAATGCCAATTCCTCCATTGCATCTTTCCCTCTTTCCTTCCTTGTCTCCTCTCCTTTGTGTCCTGTCTTTCCTCCTTTCTTCTTTGTCTCCTATATTACTTCTTTTTCTTTTTGTGATTTCATTCTTGCCTTATTTTTTCTTGCCTTTCCTATATTTCTTCTTGGTGTCCTTCTTTAATTTGGCCCTTGGACTGATTTTCTGTGGCCCCCAACTGGAATTAAATAATGACACAAATTAGTCCCGTAGATGCAGATGGAGACTTTCAATTTGTAATCAGGGTAAAAATTGTTACCAACATTTTTTTAAACAGGAAAATGTAAATTACAAAACAAAGTATTTATGTTTTATACGACTTTGCAACACCTAAATTAGCTTTTGCTCTTTCTTAAACGCGGCTAAATATAGCAAATGTTTTGAAAGAAAGTGACCCAAATCCTGTTCTTGTTACTGAACACTTTTTTATTAAATAAGAGCCCAAAACAAACAGAGAACTAGATGTCTTTCTTTTAATATAGCAAACGTGCAAAATCTGCTATCTATGGCATATTAGGGCCTTTGTAGAAAAGATAATAGTAAAATTCTGCCAGAAGATTTCTGAATTTCAAATGTCGAAACATTTATTTTGAAAATGTCAGTTTTCTTGAAAATTTCTGAGATTAATCACAAAATTTCTTAGTTTTTGACAGAAATGTTCTCCTTTTTTATCTACAAAAGCCCTGATACACTTTTGTAAAAATCCCTTTTAAGGTTTTAATCTACAATAAATACCGGGTGACTTTATTTGCTTGATTTTAGGTTATTTTTTTGAACCACGACTACTTTTGAGTCTAAAATTTTGGCCCACCTGGCTAAAAGTTTGGACACCCCTGGTTTAAGGGAGAAAGAAAAAGCAATAATGAGTCTGTTTCATTTTAACACGTTGAGTTCAGGGCGGCTGTTTCTTCTCAAACAGACCAAACGTGTTCGGTCCAGACGAGAACAGCGTCGCCCCCGTTTGTTTCTGCTCCACATTCCTCCCGAAAGACAGACTTTCTGCCTGCGTCTGTTTTGACACGTTTGTCTCAGAAACTGTAAGAGCTTGTCATCTTGATGAGCAATTTGGCTCCACTGATGAGCATCAGGTGGACAGATACAGCTGATGCTGATCAGCGCTGGCATCTTGGAACCCAAAGGAGGCGATAAAACTGAAACGGAAAGAGAAACCCAGAGATGTGTTCGTCTGCAGATCAAGATTTAAAAGGAGATTGAAAAAAAAAAGAATGTTAAAAAGGCAACTAGCGATTATTTTAGCTCGATTCTGATTAAAGATTAAATATTGGTCCATTACAAATTTTCCAAACACGTTTTTGTTTTTCTCGTCTTCTCCAGATACTTTGACTCAGTTGACATCTGTAAGATCCACTCAGACTGGCAGGAAGTGCGTCTCCAGGGCTGCTTCCCCAGCAAAGCCAGCGGCCCGGTCACCGTCACCGCCCTCACCGTGTTGGAGCGCACCGCCCTGGAGTTCGCTCTCTTCCAGGAGGGAAGCAGGTAACCTCACCCCCATCGTCATCCCTTCCACCTCACCTGATCTCAGTCTGACTCCGCCCCCTGCTGCCTCGCCTCCAGGCGCTCGGACACGGCCGACAGCCACCTGCTGGACCTCTGCATCATGGTGTTCCGCGCTTCGTTCGGCAGCGGCAACAAGCTGACCCTGGGCCGTCTGTTGGCCCACAGCAAGCGGGCCGTCAAGAAGTTCGTGGGCTGCGACGTGATGCTGGAGCCGGGGGAGTACGCGGTCGTCTGCTGCGCCTTCAACCACTGGCAGATGAACGTGAACGGGACGGGAGCTCCGCCCACGCCCAGTAAGACTTTCTGTCACAATATCAAATTCTGCTGGATGATAAATCGTCCTGGAAGTTATGGCGATAAACGACAATATTGTTCAGCCAAGAACACATTCTTTCAATAACCTTTAAATTCTGATGAACATTTAACACTGGAACTGGAAGACATTTTAAATATCCAAAATAAATTAACAAAACAGAAACAACAAATATAATAAATCATGAACACTGCAAAAACACAAAATCTTAATTTTTATCCAGTTTCAAGTGTAGATATCTTATTACACTTAAGAAATCGCAGCATCGCATCCCTTCTTTCCTTCCTTCCTTCCGACCTTTTTGTCTTGTATACAAGGTTGTCCTTCCTTTCTTCTTTCTTTCTTTCCTCATTCCTTCCTTCCTTCTGACCTCATATTGAACTTTAACATTTCCTAATGAACCTGGAGAACAGCTCTCTCTCTCTGGTTTGGTTTCTGTTGTCTGTCCGTCCTGATGAAGCCGTAACCGCGGCGCGTTGTTCTGTCCGTGTCCACAGTCTCTAGTCCCACCAGTGGGGCGGCCCGCCGGCCCAGCCACGACTTTCCCGGCTACATCCTGGCCATCTACAGCTCCCGCCAGGTGATGGTGGAGCAGGTGGAGGCCACGCCCACCACACTGGCCGACGCCATCATCCTGCTAACAGAGAACAAAGGAGAACGACACGAGGTCAGACTCACCTCACTGACCCAAATAAAGAGAACATTTCTGTCTTTATCTGGATGGATAAGCTTTGACCTTCACTGTCCTCCATTTTGGTTTTAATCTGACCTTCACTGAACATAATTTAGCAGTATGTCTCCTCTGGTTTGTTGCTTCTGTAAATTGAAACAATGGGTTTTTAAAAAGTGTTGGATCTTTAATTTAAATGAGTTTATGTAGATATAAAAGCATAAGCATTGTGTTTCTGCTTCTACATGTTTTGCTAGCTTGACTGAATTACTGTTAGGGACATTTCTCTCTCTAGAGTGTCGCTAAACTTGTTGGATCAGTTTAAACATGAAGACAAGTATCACCTGATTCATGCAAATAGTTATTTTGGAATTTTAATCCATAGAAGATTGGATAAATTTGTAAAAAAAAAAAAAAAAATGTTACTCACTTTGTTTCCTTTCTTCCATCCCTCCTTCCTATGTATCAGGTTATGTTTTGTCATTTTAAAGGCCACTCTAACACAGAAACTTCTTCTTTCTCTCGTGAACAAATCTGTTTCGAGTGGCGTGGTTTTTTTTTTAGATGCTTTAAGCTTCTCAATACTTCTGAACTGTTTTTCTTTAAAAAAAACCAACCCTGGATTCAGTTCCCAGCAACACTCCCAGTGACTACCCGAGCAGCAGCGTTTTAACATCGTATAAAGATACGAGTTCTTAGCCTACCGTGAATAATTCAGGATGCTTTTTGTGAAGAACAAAGTTCTTTTGTTACAGAGACAATTTCTTGGAAGAGAAATGCTGTTAATGAGTAATCTGATTAGATATGGCAGCTGCACAGTTGAACACTATTTAATCAGTTTTTTAAGATGTATAATTCACTTAAAAAGTTGATTTTTAAGTCCATCTGCAATGTAAAACTCCAAGGTCTTTTTTAAACACATTAATATGAAGAATTTCACTGATGTTTGATTAAAAATCCTCTTTGAAACACAAAGTTTTGAAGCCCATCTTGCATCAGTGACAAACTCTTTCTTCAGCCTCCATCTAACATACCGTGCGATGCATCCTCAGGGTCGTGAGGGCATGACCTGCTACTACCTGACCCATGGATGGGCAGGACTTATCGTGGTGGTGGAGAACCGCCACCCCAAGTACTACCTCCACGTTTCCTGTGACTGCACCGACAGCTTCAATGTGGTTTCCACGCGCGGCAGCCTCAAGACCATCGACAGCGTTCCACCTTTACACAGGTACACACACACACACACATACACGTTTTTATTAAATATGAGGATAAAAGACAAAAATAGGACAAATGGGTACATGCCTCTACAAAGGGTCTAAGGCCTGAGAATCAAATGTTTTTCATGCCATGCTTCCAGGAGAACATTAATCTGTTACACAAGTTTTTATTTCTGCCCATATAATGGGTTTGGTAACTACATTTATACCAAACCCAGTGGTGTCCAAGAGAAAATTATTCAGTTGAAAGCAGCTAAGGTTCTAAAAAAAAGTAATTGAAAATTAACTTTTTGTGATTTTTGTTTTAATTTATTAATAATAAACTAAAGTAAATTTTTAAATTACTGTAGATGCAAAACATAAAGGTTTTGCACAATTGCGTTGTCATCAGACAGGCTCACAGTTTCAGATTTTTTTTTGTGATTGATTACTTTGTGTTTGAGTAAAAGTAGGTTGATGTTTGTTGTCCTGGTTACACCATATCAAAGACAAATGCAGAAATTATGTTTGTTAATTTGAAATAATTTTCCTTTTGTCATTTTGGTCCATAAAATACCAAAATTTCCACTTAAGTTTACAGTTAGGTCCATCTGAAAATGTAATTTTTTAAATATTAAATAATTGACAATTTGATAAGTTATTCAGTACGTCAGTAGATTAATTAGTGCGACTCTTGTTGGAGTATAATTTTTGCGTCTTCTGCCCAACTCTGCTTACAAGTAACTTTTCAGTAGGATATAGGAGTATCATATACAGTATATATATATTTTATCATTTATCCACCTGTGATGTGTTTGTTGTGAGACACTTTGGTCAGTTGAGGCTGTTATAATTGTGCTATATAAATAAACTTTGACTTTGACTTGATTTATTTTCCCCCTGGGACACATAAAGGCTTTTTGAATCTGAACTGACTTCAGATTCACTGACTTCCTGTTAAACTCAGAGTTTAACAGGAATATGTTCCGTGTTTATACCCATTATGTAAGGAGCAAGTAGAACAAATGTTGCAGCAGTGCTTGTATAAACATGTTGGCCCCGTGGGGTTACGGCTCTGCTCTTCATAATCTTCCTCTGGCTCGATTCAGCTGTTAATGCGTTCAGGTTTCACATTATTAGGTTCTCCAGTATTTAACGACTCATCCAGCTGTACAGACATGCTCCAGGCCACATTAATGCAGATTAAACACTGGATATATTTAAAAACTGTTCACTTTTGTAAAGACTGGATCATTTTATTTCCAGCTGTTTTGTCTTGAAACAATTTTTATTTGGTGTTTGATTTCTGTTTGAATTTCTTGAAAGTGCTTAATGTTCAAACTCCACAATTTTGTCATAAAGTCTAAATCTAACATTTGATTAAATGCCTATATTTGGAAAACTTTTACAGATGAAACCAGATATTTTCATAACCCTACATGTTTTTTTTCACTGTCTGAAGTTAAATCAGACTAAACTTGTTTTAAGTCAGTTACAATTGCCAAAATTATTTTGATTTGCTTAATTCCAGAAAACTTAGGGGAATGTATTTTTGTAAACTTCTTCGTATTTTGCGTTTAATCATTTAATTTGAGCCAGAAGGTGATTTACCTTAACACAATTTTTAGAATTGTTTCAATGTAATGAATTTTTATTATTCCTAATGGCTCAATTAGTTATTTATATGTGAAATTAAAATATTATGTTGTTTTTTTTTCTCTAACTATTTTTATTATTTAAATAAAGGTTACTATTAACTAATAAATAAAGTTACTGAAATCTGGATTTTTTTTTGTTAGTGTTCATAGGTGTATATAGTATGTGTGTTAGGGAGACCTTTCCAAACAGACAATCTAGTTATTTTACTTTATGTTGTCTTTGCAGTAGAATGTAGACTAAATCCATTCAAGGAGTTTCTCATCAAACAGAATTATAGTAAGTTTTGTTTGAATGTACAAAAAGGGATTTTTTTAAATTTTAAATACAAGATATATAGAGAAATATATATTCATACAGTTTTGGCTCAATTACTGCTCTGAGTGTGTTCTTTTAGAACATTTCTCTTTTTTTGAGTTTGTGTGCTACAGTGAACAATTAATCAACTACTAAATTAGTTTAACAATTATTTCAATAAACAATTAATTGTTTCCCTTCTTTAAGTTTTTATTTGCTGAGTCATTGCTGATTAATAAGCCACTTCTGCTGAGGGGTTGATTATTTTAAAAACCGATTAATTGTTTCAGCTCTAGCAATTATTGATATAGATAAATATAAAAAGCTTATATTGTGATATGTTTATTTATTTACTCGTTTATTTCAAACAGACAAAAAGTAAAAACGGGGGTGGGGGATAAAACTAATTATCATGCGAAAAGGAGGTAGAAGATATAAGATTATGATTTCCTGCCCCTCTGATACTCAAAACCAACAAATATTTAAATCTCCCCACACTAAATAAACTCCCACATTGAATGACACTTAAACCTCCCCTTAAAGGAACAATTATTTATACATTTTTATCACCAGCAATAGCATTGTTGGTCTTTGAGACACCCATCACATCCAACATATTTCCCAATAAGCTCCTTTTTAAACAGTTTTTTAAAGCTGTTTTGTTTTTGTACTTTGTTTGAGCTCATCATAAATCTACCCCATACACTGATAAACAAAACTCTTTTTCGTTGTTCTAATACATTGTTGTTTTTTTAAATTTCTTATCTTCTTAAATGACCACATCATCCAGCTCTACTTTAACTCACACCTTCATCTTATCACAAAAAGTTAATCCATTATATTTCATATAACTCTATAAACCTGTATGAAGCTCAGATTGAAAGCTCTGCTCTCTGTCTCCCCCTGCAGGCAAGTGCTGGTGGTACTCTCCCAGTTGGAAGGGAACGCAGGCTTCTCCATCACTCATCGCCTCGCCCACCGGAAGGCGGCGCAGGCCTCCCTGGGCGACTGGACTCCCACCAAGGCCACCCACAGCCCCCACCTCACCCCTGACATTGACGGGCTGCACAGGCCTAGGCCTCTATGACCCCTGCCCTCTTCACCCCCCACCCATAGACTTTAACCCAACGACCTGTCGGGCCACTGAAAAATATCAAGCAATGGTAGAAAAGAGCTGTGGGGAGCCATGAGTTGCAGAGCAAGGCGAGTTTTCTGGATTTGGAAGTGCGTATGAATGTGAAGTCTACAGAGCGTTTACTGGATCTCCAGATTTTCCTTTTTTTTTAGCCATGTGGAAGTGCCATTTTGGGATGAGAAGAGGGGAAATGGGCCTCGACAAGATCCAGACCGAGACACCATGGGAAGCTAGCTTCAAGCTAAACTACTGAGCCGTGGCCCCGCCCACACTCAGTCACTCACTTCCTCCACACGTCGTCCTCAACAGAATGCTCACCATCCTCAGTGTGGTACATTATGAGCCAAACGAGCTGGGTTTACAGCGTAATTAATGTTTCTTTTATATTTAGTCTTACTTGTTTGTAGCCTGACCTTCACCGCCTTTTCCATTAGGGTTGCAGATGAAGCCATTACTCACCCAGTGCAGTCTGTCCCCACTCAGAGTAGCTCAGGACCAAACTTTGTTTCTGTCATCATGTAAGTGTTTTGTAGCAGGCTGTCAGAAAGCTGCATTTAATGTCCATCTTTTTTCTCTGCTGTGATTCTGGGACCTTCCGTCTTTTAAAAATGCTGAATCAGGAAGGAAATCTCTGCTTGGATTAGACAACACACACCTCCTTTCTGATAGATTTTCTTCCTGAAAGGAATAGTTCAGAGTTTTTAAAGTGGGTTTTTTAGATATCTTGGTGTTTCCCTGGATCTGTATGGTAAATCTGATGGCTAAAAACCAAAATGGACATCTGCCATTATAAACCTCTCCAGGTTTTCAAAAACGCATCATAAAAGTTGTTTTTTTACACCTTTTAGTCCTCATTACTGCACAGAACCCGCACAGGAAATCAATGTTGGAGGTGGTGCATCACCAATAGTCTTCCTGTGTGAAACTCATTCTGAGATCAAAAAGTGAAGCAAATGAAACAAATAGCTTTAACATTTTGAATTTATTGTTGAATCTTTGCACTGCAAAAACACTGGTTGCCAGTAGATCTAGTTGAAGAAAACCAGTGGCATCACCATCTGGTTGTAACCAATCTATTTTCATTCCCACTGCAGAGAAAAGCGATTCTCTAGGGAATTGTGATTCCTAGTCCTGAAAATTCTGAATTGATTCAAAATGCTATTTTAATCTTAAATTTGTGTAAAATTATAGTTTCAATATTTACTATTTTTTATTTAAGAAAAAGCTAAGCTAAAAGCTGGTAATTACTGATGAGATTTGATGCAATATGGAACCTTCTAAAATAGTTTTACATAAATGTGTTTACACTGTCTTTTCCTCATCAGCCACAAAACTTAAACAGAATCTCTAGAATAGAAAAATTGGTTTCTGAATTAGAAAGTTTCTGAATTGAATCGTGACCCTAAAATTGGAGTCACATGAAATTGCTAGCACTGAAAGTTTTTCATATCTTATTCCACCCTGTTTCACTCAGGAAGATTGTTGGTGACGCACTGCCTCCAGCTTCCATTTCCTGTGTAAATCATTGTAGATGTGACAACAACTAAAGATTCATAAAATATGAACCTTTAGTTCATCATAGCATCATAAAATGCTATGATGTTTTGGATTTGGGTGTGTGATATAGTAAAAGTCTGCTTTGGTCTTTGTTAGCCTCAGATGTCTATGCTAAATAAAGAAGCCATGAATTATGTCTGCAGGTGGAAAATCCTGGACTATCCCTTTAAGAGAACCATTTATATCTTTGCTTATAAACTTCTTGTTTACGAGGTAACGTCTCGTTTTAACACCATGTTGCACTCAAGGTGAAGGTCAGTTTTTATCCATTGTTTGTCAATATGTCACTTTAAGTTTTAGTGTAGCTATAGAGCACTAAGGAGCTCCACCTGCTACTAGGGGGCGCTCTAACGGAACTGCTGGGTTTAATCAGGAGGTCAGGGACTTCTCAGGCACCTTCTCCGACAGGATGTCAGCAACACGACGTTTGGAGACGCCCAAAACTAAAACAAACCCAGAGCTGTTTTCATTTCTGCTGTATTCTCACGTCTGCAGTCAAAGCCATCACTCCTCCTGATTGCGTCCCAGTCGCCGTGGCAACACAGCAGCTTCATCAGAGAAACGGGATAGATGAATACGGTACTAAAGTCAAAGAGAAGAACGGCTGACTTTTCTTTTTTAATTAAGTTTTTGTCTTACATTCACTTTGTGTAATGGAGGAAACACTTGAAAGCTGAGGAGCAAATTTCCTGATGCGTTCATAATTAGTGATTAGTTGTTGTACTATTGGGCGCTCAAACTTTAAATCCTCAACATATTTACTGAGATGAAGAAGAGTTTGTCGTCTTCTTCATGGTTTCGGGTTTTTTTTTCCTGTCTTTCATCTTTCTGCCTGTCGGGTTTGGGACTGTTTGGTGCAGCTGTGAGCTCACTGTCTAATTTATTCACACAGGTGATGTGCAGGCATGTTTTCCAATGAATGCTGTTGATTAGCTGAGCTCATGAATGATGGAGAGTTGGGATGAAGTTTGGTTTAGATTGAAAAGAAATGAACAAACACTGCAAAGACGAGGCACCTCAAACTTTTAATGTCATCAGAGTCACTCTTCTTTTATGTCCTCTTTTCTATTTCTGTTGAGTTGTGTTGGAGGCGCCCCCTGCTGGTGAAAAGAAGTGGTTGGTCCAGCCAGCTTATGCCTTTTCTCTCCTCATTTTTTCCTCCTTGTAAATTGTACAGACTGCAAAATTACAAAACTTGACATATTTGAAAATAATAAGAGAAAAAAAATGAGCTGATCCTTTTAAACTTGTAAAAACTTTACAGTATGATAGTAGAGCTGAACAAAAAAATAACCTGATATGAAAAAAACCCAAATGCTGACGAATGTGATATATATATTTTAGTGATTTTTTTTCGGGGGGGGAGTGGGTTGGATTATGAACAGCTGTATAAATCTGTATGTTTAATTTTCAATCTCAGGTTCCAATGGACCAAATAAAAAAATTTTGTAATTAAAAACGAGTGTTGGCAGTTATGTTTTACAAATATATGAACTGAACAACATCTGTTCAGGATGTGTCTTTAATAAATGAGAATCTACTTGTTCCTTCAAAGTGAAATACGGTGGTGGCATAATCATACTATGGGCCTACTTTTCATCAACTAGATTTACACTTTGTCAACACTGCAAAAAAATACAAATCTCACCAAGTATCGTGTCCAGTTTCTAGTGAAAATGTCTTAATACACCTCAAATCTTCAAGTATCTGCAAGGAAGAAGGTAAGATTTTATTTTATTTTATAGTATCACACATTAAAAGCACACATCAAAAATCAACAAAAGAATGATTTCACTACTAGAAAATCAAAGTTTATATTGAGTCAGAACTTCTTCTATGCCCCAAAAATCTGGAACAAAAATGCTCAAACACAGAACAATCTACCTGTTAGTGTTACAAAAGACGAGATGCTAACCAGTTTTCTTCATACATGCTAGGCTACATGACGATGCGGCACTGTCTCCATGGTTACCAATAAAACAATATTTTGTATGTTTGTAATTATACACACTTATAAAGTTTATGAACGCCAATCTTCTTACCTTGTAAAAAGTGTTTGTTGCAAATCCACGATTACACCGAGGCTGACAGTCATTATGATTAACGACTGCTGCGCGTCGCTGCAGCATCTTTCCTCATTAAAAGTTATCAAATAAAATGACAAGTTTGGTTTATAGTGACGAGGTAAACCAAATATAATATATAGGATATCAGCCTCATTTTCTGAGGCTGATATGGTGCGGAAAATTTTATTACTGATTCAGTTTCTTACTGTGCTTTCAGTAGACTATATTGGTTTGAGTATTTGCTTATTTAATCAGCCAAAATAATAAATGGTCATTTAAAGAACAAATCATACATTAGATTAACAGTAAACACATGTATTTCCTACTCTAAAAGATATGTTGGTGCTTTCTGTATGTTTTATTTTGAAATGTTTATGTATTTTATGAACTCATTGTTCAGTGGTCATTTATGCACCAGACATAGACCTGCAGCCCAGGGGCGGTTCTAGACGGGGGCCAACGGGCTCACTTATTCAAACGATGAAATATTACTCTGTTTTTTTGTTTCATTCTTTTTCAAGTGTTGCCATGGAAAAACACTGACTACCTTGGCCCTCGTGGTAAATTTGATCTAGAACCAGCCTCCAAACCTAACTCCTTATTTGTATAAATATTTTGATACCAGAATTTTCACATAACTTTTATACTTTTGCTGTGGTGGGCGTCCCTTATTTTGATTGCTGGAAGGTGGCAACCCTGGCCCGAAGTGACCAAATTCCAATTTATTTTTTTTTTGGCTATTACGACCTAAATCTGATCTTTCTATGACAGTCTAAATGACACAAGTCAAATCTTTCTCAAATGCGGTCCAGGCCTCTTGGATATCCAATGTGACGTGAATCCTAACGATCCTGAACATCGTTGATACTCGACAAACGTCACTGTTTTGCGTCCTGATACACGCAGACAGGAATTTAAAAAAAACCATGAGGGACAATAATGAGGATGAAATTGTTAATGTTTTGGCTCCAATCAGACAACAACTTCAAAACCGCAAGTTATGCTCCACCGTTAGCATCCATATTTACTTCCGCAAACACTGAGCTCTACTTCTATTTTACAGCGGTTGGAGAAACATTGAGCACGCTCTATTGCGCCCTCTACTGCGCATGCGCGACATTTTTAGATCGTTTGCAGTTCACACTGGAGATCACATGCAAGTCGCATTTATTTGGAAGTGTGAACGACCACGGCAAAAAGAAATCGGATTTGACAAAAAAATTGTAATTGGGTCACTTCCGGCTGCAGTGTGAACGCTGTTTCCTCTTTGGACTTCCAGGAATGTTTTTCCTGATAGTTCTGAGCTCTTCTTTCTATCTTTGTTTCTCTCTCTCTCTTCTTTGTCTCCCACCTTCATCCAAAACAACCCCTCCTCCTTCTCCTCCTCTTCCTCTCTTCAACACCCCCTTGACCTCAGATGACAGCAGAGCTGTAGCCCACCCTTCTCCCACTCCTGGTGGGTAAAGTCTTGCAGACCCCTGCAGACACACACCAGCAGGACTTCCCTCTCTTCTGCAGACTGCACCAACGTCAGAGAGGAGCCGGACTCACCTGGAAGGATCTCGGCTCATCTGAACAGAAGGTTTGACTCTTTACAGCTCTCTGTCTGTGTCTGCTTTCTGTCGCCCATCATTCATGTTGAACTGACAGGTCAGGGTGAGAATGTGATAATGCAGCAAGCAGCTTGTCAAAGGAAGGGATCTGTGTCCTGAGAGGAAAAACTTTGGTTGGTTTCTTCTCAAATATTCACTGGTTTAAATTATTTTCTTATGACTAATGGGACTTGCACTGCAAAAACACAAAATCTTACCAAGTATTTTTGGTCTAAGTAATTACTTAATAGTGATGAAAAAGTACCAGTTTTACATGAAATAATATAAATATCTTCCACTGGCAGAACCTTTTCATCAATATTACTGACTTAAAACAAGTTTCTATATATTGCTGAAAAGTTACTATTAAGGTATTTTTGTCTTATTTTGTCTTATGTGCTAAGATATTAGCAGATATAACTTAAAAATACTTGGTAAGATGTTGTGTTTTTTCAGTGCAAGTCTTTAAAGTTGGTCCTGATGTATTCAAGATCAAAAGAAGATTTTCAATAATAACACCACAAAAACACAAAATCTTACTTATCTTAGTGTTTTGTCTAGTTTCTGAATAATTACTTAATGTTGATGAAAAAGTTCCAGTTTTAAGTGAAATAATCTGCCAGTGAAACTGGAATTAGACTAAATGATTTCCACTGGCGGATTAGTTCACTTAAAATTAGCACTTTTTCATCAATATTAAGGAATTCTTGACTTAAAACAAGCTCCCATATTTTGCTGAAAAGTCGCCTGCAAGTTAGTTTTGTCTTTTTTCAAATGTACTAGGAAACTTCCATGAAACTACTTGATCAAATTTTGCGTTTTTGCAGTGAATATAGTTTTAATCATTGCTCTTATTTGTAATTTATTTTGATGATTTCACCAAATCTTAATGTTTCTCTGGATTCCTTGGATGGACGACCTCTGACACGAACACACACGCAGTGACTGCATGTCAAAAATATAACTGGAAGCTTCTCATTTGGACGATGATGATTTTCTATCCTCAGCATCATGAAAGAGGAGATGGCAGTAGGTGGGGCTGCTTTTAAAAAATATGAGCATAAGGTTTCAGACATGCAGAGATTAAATGTGTGTGCCTTGGAAATCTCTGCAGGCTGAGTTTATTAATAGATGTTTTACTGCTTGGCTGAAATCTTATACTTGGTAATTTAAGAAACAACCAGAAAACAGGCATTTTAAGTTTCTGGCCAAATGAGCAAATGTGCAGAATGCTTCACATCAGTAGAGAGCATAAACTTTCAACTTTTGACCTTATAACTCCAAATAATTGTAATATATTTTATTTGAAAATCCTGAATAAATGTCATCTGGTGAGATATACTTTCAGAATGCCAGTAAATAGAATATCTCTGACATGAAATAGGCTAAAAGATCTCAGAAAAAATTCACGACTAGATGAGAACCAACATTATTTTCTCTTTTTAGAGGAAAAAAGAGGAAATGTGAGCTTTCAGAGTCTGCAGCTGCAGTTACAGAATCATACGTGAGATTTCTGTAGATATGGAGGCTTTTCCCCTGAGTCTGAATGAAAACATTCAAAGCTTTAAACTCTTTAAAAAGCCATTTTGACCTCTCATAATTCATAACTTATTACTGCCTCTATAATTAGATCAGAGGCCGACGACTGGAGGGCCGATTTCAACTCCCTCCCAACTACATGACCTTTCAGGCGACCTCAAGGGATGGAGAACATGTGAAGGTCACGCAGTGAAGATGTCGTCTAAACCAGAAATGTTTAAGATTCCTTGGGATCGGAGCACAGAACTGTTTTATATACACTGTAAAACATTTGGAAATGAAAGTCCACCTGCTGCCTTGAAAATAACAAGAAAATAGTTTTGATTTTAACTCAGAAATTAAAGTTCATGAAGTTGATTTAACAACAAGAGACAAGTTGTCTAAACATTGTTTTTTAAGTTCATTAATCTTAAGTTGTGAGTTTTAACTTAATGCTTCAATTTGAACCAAATAATTATTTCACAATATGCAAGAAAACAAAACTGCCCTCATCCAGTTAAAGAGACACATTTCTCTATTATTTTACTCACAATATCAAGTTAAAATAACAACTTATTTTACTGTAGCATAATTAAAATTCTTGTTTCAAATCACATGAACCAAATTTCAGATCTGATGATGAATTTTATTAAACATCTCAATGAATTCAGTTCAGAAACATTTAGTGTGATCAGGACATTATCCTCAAGCTTTGCAAACTGTCAGCTGCATTAAAATAAACATTTGACTTAATAACACAAGAGTCAGATCAAAGTAACGCACTTCCGTCTCAGGACACAAAAACACACCGCTAAGCATTCTGGGAAATAGTTCCCACTCTTTTTCTTCTTTCAGTTTTTTAAGTGTTAACCTAAAAACTTTGTTTATTTAACTCTTGGAGGTTTGACAAAATGAATAAAAAGTTAACACAACTTACTGCTGTAAGTTTATATTTCACAAACTCACACTTTAGGTTCAAAATTTAAAAATTGCTACTTTTATTTGTCTTAAAGAGTAGAAGATAGTAGACAGAACTAAATGTGGCTCAGATGTTTTACAATGCGGATCCAGTCAAATTAAAATGATCTTTTGTTTAATAAAATTTGTTTCAGCAGAGTTTTTTCCTGGATCGTTCTCATATCTTACTCAGTAGAACCCAGTTAGAGGCTGAGGAAGGACAGCAGGACAGTAATCCTAAAAATAAAACTTATATCAATGTTTTGATCATTTTTATCCCCAGTGGTCCCAACATGGCAACCCAGAGCCCAGCACTCCCACAGTCCTTCTCTCCTGGGACAGACAGCGTCTTCTCTGACCAGTCAGGTTTCTATTCACTCGACTCCAATGTTCCTGGACTCTCTAAGGTGATTCTCAACCAGCTCAGCATGAAGGACTACGGAGAATACAGGTAAAACCTGAGAGGAAGCGACGCTAGTATCTCGTTTTACTTCATCTTCAATTCATCACACTGCAAAAACACAAAATCTCACCAAGTATTTTTGGTCCAGTTTCTACTGCAAATATCTTAGTACACTTAAAATAATACACATTGCAGTGATATTTTTTGACATGCAGTCACTGCGCCAGTGTCCGTGGCAGAAGTCGTCCATCCAAGGAATCCAGAGAAACATTAAGATTTGGTGAAATCATCAAGAATTACCAATAAGAGCAACATTTAAAACTATATTTGCTGCAAAAACACAACATTTCACCAAGTGTTTCACTGCAAATATCTTAGTTCACTTGAGATCAGACAAAACTAACTTACAAGTAACTTTTCAGCAAGAGATAGGCGCTTGTTTTAAGTCAATAATTCTTTCATATTGGTGGAAAAGTTGTAGTTCCACTGGCGCTGTTACCTAGCAACCCCAGCCAAGCCCGGCCCGTTACCTAGCAACCCAGTTCTAGTTCCACTGGCAGATTATTTCACTTATAACAATAAATTTTTCCCACATTGTAAGTAAAATAAACTGCCAGTGGAATTTGAACTGGGTTGCTAGGTAACGGGCCGGGCTTGGCTGGGGTTGCTAGGTAACAGCGCCAGTGGAACTACAACTTTTTCATCAATATTAAGGAATTATTGACTTGAAACAAACTCCTATAATTTGCTGAAGACTTACTAGTAAGTTAGTTTTGTCTGATCTCAAGTGAACTAAGATATTTGCACTGAAAACTAGACAAAAACTTGGCATACTTGAGTTTTTTTTTTGCAGTGTAGGAGATGATAATTGTCTGATTTCCATCAGGGCTGCTGTGGAGGGAAAGACTGAAGGACTCCGGTTCCGCAGCTACAAGGAGATGTTCCAGAAGATGGAGGAAACCTTCAAGTTCTGCGCCAGCTGCAACAAACTCCCGGAGCATCTCGCCGAGGGACAGACCCTGAAGCGCTGTGTGAAGTGAGTGCAAAGCCCTGAATGTCATCACAGGGTAGGATGTTGTTGTGTTGCAGCCCAATAGCTGTCATGTGTGAAGTATTACCAGCTGCCGTTGCATCAGCCGCACAATGATAAGCCAGCGAACGCTGCAGAGGTGGACAGTGGCCAGGTGCAAATATAGCAAAGTTCCCGGACTGATTCATCTCTCTGCCATTCTGCACTCAGAGGAGCTGAATGCATTTTAAATATCAAATCATTTGGGTGAAGGTAGAAAGAACAGCAAGTAAACATGATAGACGACCGTCTGTCAGTGCCTCAGGGTGATTGGGTCTTATTTCTGTCTCTTCTCTGATAAATATTCGAGTTTCGGCTACCCTCGACTCGCATTAAACTTAATGTTAGCTGAAGCCATTTAGAGAAGCATCTATGGGTTAGGAGGAACTATAAAAGCTGCTATGTGGAGCCATCAGAGCCTCTGGGGTGAGACCTGTGACCCACCAGCCAGCAGTTCATGTCTCTGATTCTTTTTTCTATATTTAGAACCAAGAAAGTGACGAAACAGGCTGTCAGTCAGCAACAGCTTTTCTCTTCTGTTACCTTCATCATCCTTTAGCTACAAAGAGAGAAAGTAAGAGTAGCAATACTGCAATGTATTTTTACTCAAGTAACAGTAAAAAGTAGCTGTCCAAGAAATTACTTTAGCGTGTAAAAAGGTATTTTGTAAAAAGTCTACTCTAGTACTGAATGACTGATCAAATTATCATTCATTTTATATTTAAAAATTACATCATCAGACAGACTAAATTATAAAGTTAGGTGGAAATTTTGGTATTTTAAGAATGAAAATGACAGTAATTCATAAAAGTAATAGAAAATAACAAAAAAATATCCAAATTGGTTTCTTTGAATACAAAAAACTTCTGAAACTTTAACAAAAACTGCAGGTCTGTCTGGTGAATTTCTGCAAAATCCAGAAATTTTACTCAAGTAAGAGTAGAGAGACTTCAAAATAAAGTTACTCAAGTCGAAGTAAATAGTACAGCGCAGCAAAAATACTTCTAGAAGTAATTTAAAAAAAGAAAGGTTACTCATGTAAATGTAACTAGTTACTACCAACTCTGGCTACAAGTAATCCTCCTATGAATGACAAAGACAAATATGAGGAAGAAGATATTCTTCCTTAAACAGGTCTATAAAATCATATTTTAATAAACAGATTTCAGTCTGCTCAGTTGAGCTGTTTTAGGGTCTCTGTCTCTTTAAATCCAAATATGCTTCTGCTGGCCACGCCCCCCAACCCAACGTTTACACAAGTCAGAATGGCTGCAATCAGATGTGCAATTATGCAATGTACATTTAAAAAGCTTTAGGAAGTTAGGAGTGTTTCCTAGTTTTTGTTGTTTCATTGCATCCTTGCTTTGTTGCCTCTCAGGTGTTTGAATGTGTATTACTGCACAAAGGACTGTCAGAAACAGGACTGGCCTCATCACAAGAAGGTCTGCAAAATCCTAAGATTGGTGGCCATTGACCGGTTGGTGGAGTGGCTGATGTTCACTGGTAACTATATTGACAACAGTAACATGTTAAATCATTTGTAAATATTTTTTGTACAGTGGATCTTCCCGAATAGCTGAAATCTGCAGAACTTTTGTTTTTGAACATAGCATGCCACACACAGCTGTGCTGAATGCTATGTGACTGTGAGCAGTGCTGCGCTGACTGACTGCATTTAACACCTAAAATAAAATTATGTTGAAACATCTACTGTTTGAAAGAAAACATTTGTTTTTGCCAAAGCAACTCAAGTCTATTGTAAATTACAATTAGCCCTAAAACATTATTAGTGAACACAACACTTTTTTGATTTCCAGGTGTTTTCTGTCTTTGGAAATCATAGAATCCATACTGAAGATAACTCATGACTTTATTTACTTATGCTCTAAGGAAATGTTCATAATCAGTCAATTTTTTGTACATACTGGAGTAAATTTCCATAGAAAAATCTATGAATAGGTGAATCAGTAAGTAGGCGAGAGTCCACTGTATTTTCTTCTTTCTGCTACTTCATACCAAGTAACTAAACCTGCCATCAGGATCAACTCAGACCACAAAACTTTTCAGAAATCATCCTGTCTTATTTTTCCAGGAGATCTTCCATTCCCAACTGAGAAATGGTCCAAAGCACCTGCAGATGTGAAGAGTTGGGACGACTGGCTTCCCATGCAGGAGGGCCTCACCCAAAGTCTGGACAGAATCCTATCCAGCGCCAACATGGCTGCTCTGTGGAAGAACGCCGGCAGGACCCGACCAGACGATGACGACCTGAGACAGTCCTTATGGAGGATTCAGAGCGAGTTCCTATCTCGGGTTCTGACCGTTGGAAGGGCGATTCAACAGTTTGGGCTGGACCCGTATCTGAAGCCTCTCACCGTTCACATCGTAGGGGCCTCCTACAGTGAGACTATGGGAGCCAGACTGACTGACTATGACGAGCTGAGCCACATGTTTCCTGGACACCAGGGCATTGAGATAGTGATGGTGGGCCCTGAGGTGGTGGACGGCCGCATCGTGAGACCGCCGCTCAGAGCATTTGGCCCCAAGCACAAGGTGTACATCAGTGCCTATAAGGGCCTCTACCATCAGTTCTGGGAGGATGTGGTGGAGAAAGGGGAAGCGGCCAGGCCAGATGTTGTAGTCGGATTCCACCCAGGTATGCACTTAAATCTATCCACGAAACAGAAACAAGGACGTTTGTTGGAGTTGTTATTAACGTCTTAACAATCTGAGATAAGGATAAAACCTCTGATCTGCCTTAAAACATCGGTTTCTGTTCGGTTGAAGTGAACTCTGCTGTGGCTACAGTGAATATGTAAACTGGAAACTGCTCCAAAAGTAGGAAATATACTAGTGCAGGGCATTCTGGGTAACTACAACTAAAACAAACACCAGAGTCTAACGCCAGATAGAGAAATGGCTCACAGTCTTCAGCCAAGAACAAACAAGAAATCCTTCAACCACTAAAATCTGACGCTACTCCATTTTTATTTACGTTTCGTGAAGAAGGAAGTTGTGCTCAGAGTCTTCTTCAGAGGTTTTTGGGTCGTTTCCTTCAGTAGTTTTTGGTGCAGCGCCACCACAGGTGAAAGGGGGGAACTGTTTTTTCAAAGTGCAGCGTGAAAATGAAACTTAGCAGCTGAAAATTTAACAAATGTTGCAACTTTGATCCCCAATCAAATCGAGTGAAAAGACCTTCAGAGTAAGTAGCTTATTTCTGCCACTTGTATCGATATGCCAGGATGAATATCAGAGCTTAGACGGTAAAGTAAAAGGTTTGTGTTTTGATTCAGGTCATCTCCATAACAAGAAACCGGAGCAGTGCTGGTCACATCGTAGATGATCCCTCAAACTCCAAACTCCAAAAAGATGCAACCGTGAGGTTCCCATACCAGGACTTCCTGTCCATCACTTTGTGTTGAGAACATTTCCAAGAACACTACAGAGTCTGAGGAAGACATTAAACCCAACAGCTTTAAATCAGTCTGTAAAGTTATACGGAAGAAACCGTCAGCCATCTTGATTTCCCTTTGGTCCTACATGCATAATTCTTTACTTGAAGTAAACAGAAGCATTGAAAAACGTTTAGCTAACTGGATGGGACCTGTTCATTAGGGCCAGGCTCTCAGAGGGGATTCAGATGATTAATGGCAGCAGCTGGGGAAGAGTTTGGCTGGCAGTCACATAAAATAAATGGCCCTTCAGTTATGGGAGGGTTGTAGGTTCGATTCCAGCTACATGTTGATGTCTGGGCAGGGCTTAAGTTTCCTACCGATCGGCGTATATATGTGTGTGTGTTTGTATGGGTTAATGTGACTCCAGTGTAAAGAGCTTTGACTGGTCAGAATGACTGGAAAAGCACTATACTGTATAAGTTCAGTCCATTTACCGTTTTGGCTCATCAGGTTATCCACAGCAGGTTCAAAGGTCATGTTGTTGGTCAGTTTGAAGGACTGGCAAACTCATCCTCATAGTATTACAAGAATAATCTACAATATAAAGTCATAATATTACAACTTTTTTAAATTGAAATATTATGACTTTTTTCTTGCATATTTTGATTTTATTCTCATAAGACTTTGTTTTTATAATTTAATGACTTATTCTTGTAATTTTGTAACTTTATTCTCAAATTATTGACTTTATTCTCATACAACTTTATTATTATATTATGACTATATTATACTTTTATTACTTCATTTTTAAAACATTATGACTTTACTCTCATATTATTTTGACTTTAATCTCATAAGAGTCCAACTTTATTGTTGTAATTTTCTGATTTTATTCTTTAAATATAACTTTATTTTTGTGTTTTGACTTTATTTTTACATTATCTTAACTTTATTCTCATAATATTCTGACTTCATTTTTGTAATTTTACAACTTTTTTCTCAAATGACTTTATTCCCGTAGCATTATGACTTTATGCTCATAATTTTATTACTTTATTCTTGAAATATTGCGACTTTATTCTCATATTATTTTGACTTTATTCTCATAAAATGTATTTATTTTTTCATGTTGGGGCTCTAATACTCTGTCATAAGAAAAGGACTTGTGAAGAAAAACGGATCAATTGGAGGAAACCTGGACAGTGTTGTGAAGTTCTGCCTCCACAGAGCCTCAGTGACACATAAAATGTGTTTTATTCTCCACAAAACAAAAGAAAAATCTGTTATTATTAGCAGGATTGCCATCAACCATATGGCTGAAACTCACAGAGGCGCCAGGCAACGTTCCCAATCACTAAGAGCTTCTCTTTGTCACCTTATCTCCCTGATATCTAAACCTCTAAACACTTAATCGCTGTTGAATTTTTCAGAATGACTAGAAGTGTAGCCTCTGGCATCGTAATACCTCGGTGTGCATTATTCACGTCCAAATCCCCTGGCCTGTGATACCATCTGTGTTTCAGTAGCAGCTCCTCGCCTCCCTCCATACATGCTCCTCTCTCTCTCCTTGACAACACGGTAACACGAGACTTTATTTCTCTCTGTTGTGGAATCTCGCTCGCCTGTTGTTCATTTGTTGTTTGTCTCTAAGAAGGACGTTTAAGCTGACGGATTTGCGGCCGTGGAGTTCGGTAATCTGGTTGAAGGGCAAAGTTTTTATCGGTCTGCATCCTGCGGCTTGAAAAACATGCAGCTGGTGTAAACCAGATTGTGGAGGACTTGACATCTGTCTGTTATTATCCCACAGGATTATAAACCCAACCCGTCGTGAACGTAGCATCTCTGCCACAGCGAACCGTCTTTTGGACGCTTTTCATGTCTTTGTGAAGTTGGTCAGCTTGTTCTGAATAGACCTGTCTCCATACATTTTCTGGATGATGAATTGTCCCAGAAGTTATCAACATAAACGATAATATTGTTGTTTTGAGACCATTTTCAAACAAGAACACATTCTTACAGATCAATAAACTTTAAATGCTGATGAACATTTAACATTGGAACTGGAAGACATTTTAAATATCCAAAATGAATAAACAAAACAGAAACAACAAATAAAATCAATCAGGGAGTCTCTGTAAACAAAGCTGTCCTTCAAAATAAGAGCTGGTTGAGACCAAATCACCAAACTGGAGCCATCACCACAATTATTGAGTTTGTTTTAATTTATCATGCAATTAATTGATTTATTGATTATTGTGATAGGTCTAGTTCTGAGAAAACATAATAAGAAAATCCACAGAATATTTTGGGGAAAGTGCTGCTGTCCTTTATTTGTTTTGCATTAAAGCTAAAGTAGCAAACATTTATTAAAAAAAAGCAATTTTTTAAATATTTGTTGAAGCTGTCTCCATATTGTGTCAGTTTGGTATGAGATAAATAATCTGCGGGGAAGAAAAATCAAACTCCTCTGCCTTCTCCAAGTGCCAGCTATAAACAACCAATCAGAGCCAGGAGGCGGGTCTTAGCGCTGTCAATCACTCTCCGTGTGGCGCTGGTTATTGCCCTCGGGCTATTTAGCCACCGATGACGACAGACAAATGGTTTTCATGTAATAAGTTGTTTCTCTGCTATTAGCACATTTAGCAGCTCCTACATGAAATTGATTGACAGCGCTAAGACCCGCCTCCTGGCTCTGATTGGTTCTTTCTGCTCGGGAGCGCTGCATTTCTTCAGAGGGCAATAAAAGCTCAGGCAGTAAATGGATGTTTGTATCTGTGAATCAATTACGTTTACTTGATTAAAAAAATTAATTTTAGAAATATTTTTACTACGTTTACTTTTTAGTTTTACTTGAGTAATTTTATTAATTCTTTTCATTAATTTTTTTTTTGTTCATTTTCGTTTTTACTTCAGGTTTCCATGCCAACCAGGGTTTGGTCCAGGGCTGGCTGCCCTCCCTCCTGCTGCTCAGAGATTACAACATCCCGTCTTTCTTCACTATGTTCAGGTAAATCCTGTTTCTGGATCTATTTCCACAATTTAAGAAAGAATACCGGAGAAAAACAAACGTTTAAGTGGCGAGATTCTGATTTGCTTCTCTAAAGCAGCTGATCTTAACCCAGCTGAATCAAGCGGCTGTTTTCAGGAGATGTTTTGTTTTCCAGTGACATGGAGCTCCAGTATTCCCTGCAGATCCTGCTGGAGCTGGAGATGCACATCAGAGACAGCGGGCCCAGTCCGTTCAGCTCCCAGAAACCGGAGCAGGTCCAGGCCTGTCCCAACAAACCGCCCGTCTACTGCAACTCCCACTGCGTCTGCTTCCTGGGCCTCCTGCCTCAGGATGACCTCCAGGGGTCACTTTAATGATGAGATCTGAGGGTACGGATGTTAGGGCCACACTGAGAAATTATGACTTTATTCTCATATTATTATGGTTTTATTATCATATTATCATGACTTTATTCTCTTATTATCATGGTTTTATGCTCATATTATCATGACTTTATTCTCATAACATTCATTACTCTTGTATGAGTCATTGTACGACTTTCTCCTTGTAATATTATGTCTTTATTCTCAAAATATTATTACTTTATTATTACATTATTTTGACTTTATTCTTGTAATTTTCTGACTTTATTCTCTTATTTTAACTTTGTTCTCTTATGACTTTATTCTTATGATATTATCACTCTAATCTCACATTATTATAATTTCTAACTTTATTTCCATAATTTTATGACTTTTATTTTTGTAATATTTTGACTTTATTCTCAAAGTATTTCAACATTACTATGACTTTATTGTTGTACATTTATGACTATTGTAATAATATAATGTCATAATTTCATCTCTTTATTTTTTTCTGAGTATGACCCTAACACTCTGTCGTCTGTGGGAGACATATTGTCTCTAAGAGCCAAACTGACCTGATTTTTCTCCTCATGATGCTTTAATAAAAGAGGGAGAGTAAAGAAATCTCTTTTCCTTGATGTTGTGAGCAGCAGTTCCCCCTCTGCTGGCAGCCTGTGGTAATGCAGCTGCCGGATAAACGGCTCGTTGCTCCACATTCATCATGAGGCTTAAATTATTTCTGTCATCGCTCGATGGCTCCCTGTGATTCGCTCTGCAGTTACAACAATTACAAATCTTATAACAGCTGCGTGAAAATGGATCATATATCAATATACCTTCATCTGAAAGGATCTCCACTAATGCACCTTTCATTGTTTGGTCCTGAGGGAAGTTCTTAACTGCAGCAGCCAGCTGTTTTATTATTTATTACTGACAAACTTTTAATTGCAGATGTTACTACATTCTTCCAGCCAAATGACATTTTAAGTGTTTTAAGTTTTCAATGAAATGAAATGGAAAAATTGAAACGTGAAAGTGGAAAATAAAGTTTCTTATGTTACCTGAGATAATGTCTGTGGTGACTGTACACTGTAAAAGTCACTTTTACCTGGTTACAGGTCAAAGTCATTTTTCTGCTGACATTTTTAGGAAATTATTTAAACATCAAATGACCTACAGTAAGCAATGACAATGTGTTTTTCTTTCTGCCTGAACTTATTTTGTGTAATTTACTGATTTTATATTTTATCCTTTAAAAAACACAATTTCTTCCTAACGTTTGTGTTCGTCTGCCTAATTAAATCATTTTGTCTAAATGAAATCAGATCTTAAAAACATCCAATTTGTTTGGATGTTTTTACAGCTCAAATTCAGAATATTTTTTTTTTTTGAAATGCGTTAAAAGTTGCTCCTGTGGTTTAATGTTAGCTGATACCAGCTGATCAGCTCCATTCTGGTGCCTTTTGTGATGTCATCAACCCAAACACACACAAAGCAGAATTGAGTTTCTTTTCTTTAGTGCTTTTTGTATTCTCTGAAATCTTGCAGTGGATTTTATCACCTAGATTCTCAGTGTACTTTTATTATTGCGGGGAAAATATGTACAACTGGATGTTATCTTTAATTTTTATCTTTAGTTTTTTCATGAGATTCAATTGATATTGACATCATTTCAGTTGGTTGTTGCTGATGTTTCTGTTTATTATTATTATTATTAGTTTTATTTTACTT
Organism: Brachyrhaphis roseni; assembly: GCA_903066815.1. Lineage (NCBI taxonomy): Eukaryota > Metazoa > Chordata > Actinopteri > Cyprinodontiformes > Poeciliidae > Brachyrhaphis > Brachyrhaphis roseni. The sequence continues at coordinate 52,293 of CAEFZY010057937.1, forward strand.
AGTTATCATTGTTTTTGTCTTGTTATGATCTGTTTTAAACTAGAACATTTTGGTATAACAAACCCATTTGGCTTTAACTGAGCAATACTGACCTCTTGTGGAGAGAAAGAGTAGAGGCAGGAAAAGTTCACAGATCTGGTTTGAAACTTAAGACCTCTGCAATGTTTTTATTATTACACAAATGAAGGTTGTTGTTGTTGTTTAATTGTAATAATACAGTGGAGGCTTTCTGTTAGCTGGTTGTGTTCATGTCTTCCTCCTCTCTGTCAGACGGAGGGTTTTTGTTCTCATGCAGTCTGGAACGGTCCGGCGTTGTCAGACGTTTCCAGAAGCCTGGCAGCAGGTGTTACATCTGCAGGCAGCTCATATATCAGGCCCAGCAGGAGAAGCAGCTGAGCAGCGTCTGTTTTACACCATTAGCAGCTTCAAAATGACGGAGACTCCGAGGTAAGCAGAGCGTTTCAGACATTTACTTCCTCTGCTCCATGTTTGCTTTAACATTAAAGTGACTGATTGCATGGAGCAACATTTAAATATGATCTGCAGGTCCTGGTAGATCTCTAAACCCTGCAGCAGAGTTTAGTCTCTGATTTAGTTAATATTCAGATTGTGACTCTAAACCTGCAGCATTTATAAAGCCTTCACATACAACGGCATATCTATGAGTTTTTTCTACAAAATTTCTGAGATTAATCTCAAAATGTCTGAGGTTTTTTTTGTTTTTGTATTTTTTATAAAATATTCTACTTTTGAAAGTCAGATATTTTTTTGATTTGACTTCATTTTTGCATATTTATTGATTTTTTTTCTACAGCATTTCTGAGATTAATGTACAAAGTTTTTTTTTAAAGAATTTTTTTTTTCCAGCTAATTTTAAATTTTTCTAACTAAGAAATTTCCTAGTTTTTTCTAGAAGATTTCTGAGATTAATCTCAACAGTTCTGTGTTTTTTTAGTAAATTTTTGACTTTTGAAACTCAAATGTCCATTTTTTTCTGGAATATTTCTGAGCTTAATTTAAGAATTTGTAATATTTTCCTAGTAACATTTAAAGTTTTTTAACTCAGAAATTTATTTTTATTTTTCCCTAGAAAATTTGCGTAATTAATTTAACATTTTCTGAATTTTTTTTCCTATTTGTTTTTCAAAATTTCTGAGATTGATGTCAAAACAGTTTTTTTTCTATCAAAGTTTTGACTTTTCAAGCTCAGAAATTTTCTTATTTTTTCTAGGAAATTTCTGAGATTAATCTAAAAAGTTTTCTGAGATTTTTGGCAGAAAGTTTTAGGCCATAAATATTCACACACCATTTATGACTGGGAGGTTTTAAAGCCATATCTTGATTTATTCACCAGTTGTTTTTTTGTTTTTGGTGTGTTCCTTTATTCTCTTATTTCTTGTTTGTGTTTTCTCCAGCGCCGTCCTGCAGGCCTCAGGAAAATCTCTGGCCTTCCACTCGCAGAAGGAAATGTTTGAGAAACTGGAGGAATCTTTTAAAATCTGCGCGTTCTGTGAGAAACGACCTGAACAACTTTCAGAGTCACAGAGTTTGAAGCGCTGTGCCAGGTAAAATAAGAAGAGGATTATGGGTATTATCTGAACAAACGAGGAAATCTGTCCCAGTGAATGAGAACGTCAAGCTAAAGTCACATTATTGGTAATTCAATTAAAAAATCAAATGTATTTCATAGATTCAGTTCATTCTAAGGGATTCGTCCAGTATGTGTTGGATTCCGACACTCAAACTCTTGAAATAGCTTTACTTCATAGTAGTACTTCAATAGTTTTTCCTTCCACTCAACTTTCCATCTATGTGCATTCGTACATTGCTGCCAAATTCTTTACATGTGAGTTTATGCCAAAGGGCCGAGGGGCAGGCGTCAGTGACCAGGAACCTTAAAACATTCTACGGAGCTCTGGTAGTGCCAAAAAAATCTTGGTATATAGTTTGGATTTTTTAGTTCTCAGTAAAATGTGCCTAAATTTATTTATTTATTTACATAGGATTCCCAGAAAATACACTTTAATGCCTGTTTGTTATAGTTTTATCATAAGTGGATAAAAATAAATACAAGCAAGCAAAAATAGACATTCAAAAATATGTTTATTAAGTTTAGTAAGTGAAAACAAAGGAAGTTTCCAGTTTTGTAGATGGCACCAACCAGTTTTTTTTTTTTACTAAAACTTTTGTCATTTTGCTTTAATTAACTTCAGATGCATCAATTTCTGGACAGATCATGTCCACAGGTGGATCTGTGGTATAAAGCTCACACTCTTGAAATAGGTGTCAATAATGTGATATTGTTGAGATTTATTTACTGTATAATTTTTAAAAAATTCTAGCAAGGAATAAAAAAATAAATAAAATAATAATTTCATGTTACTTCCTCGTTTTCTGCCAAACTGCAGCAGCTCTTGTGATACTTAAACCTCTGATGGAGAGCTATCTTTATTTTAGTACCAGAATTATTGAAATAGAGTTTCAATCATTTTAATTTAGGGATGTTATTGTAAACATATACTTCAGAAATCACTGTGGGGAATATGAGGAAGAAATAAATCCCTGAACTACATCACTCTATGTTTAGTAGATCTATGTAACACATATATTTGATGGTATTATAATTCTCTGAGCTGCGTCTTTCTGTCCTCTTGTCCAGGTGTCTAAATGTTTATTACTGCTGTAAAGACTGTCAGAAGGAGGATTGGTCCAAACACAGGAAGTTCTGCCCCCAGCTGCGTTTTGTTGCAATTGACAGAGTTGTTGAATGGCTTCTGTTCAAAGGTAATAACTGGAAACCATCTCTTCCAGTTAGCTAACCTTGTAAAAACCAGCCGCTTGTCCTTTGCTATTAGCGTCGTCTGTGGATTCTGCTGAAGTTTTATATTTTACCCTATCAATAATGTCTGAGTTATGTAGCGGTTCGATGTAAAGAAACTTTCTGGGAATTGGCTGTGCTGTAAACAACCTTCCTCCACTGCAAAGATAGAAGAGCCAATCAGAACGAGGCGGCTGTTAATGCTAACTCAATATTTTTAAGTGTGGACTGAACAGCTTTGTTCACTTCCTCTGTTGCCATTTCTAAAACTACAATTCTGAAACAGCGCAGAAAACCAACAACTTCTTCTGTTCGCTGATTGGCCTGGTTGAAATTCTACCAGAGGAATCCAAGTGAATGGGGGAAAACCCAGACTGTGCTGTGAAGCAGGAATTGCAAAGGCAATGGCACAATGGCATGTTAGAGCCAGAGAAGAGAGAAAAAAGGAGTAAATTTCCACTTAAAAACTCTGAAAAAAGCAGTGAACTTTCTGAGTATTAAAAGTAAAAAAATTTCCACTTTGAAACTGAGTTTTTCTAGCAATTTTTTTACTTTTAAAACTCAGAAATGTTCTTATTTTTCTAGAAAATTTCTGAGATTAATCTAAACTTTTCTCAGATTTTTCTAGAAACTTTTAAACTTTTGAAACTCAGAAATTTCTTAATTTTTCTGCGAAAATTTCTGAGGTCAATCTCAACTTTATTTTGTTTTTTTTAGCAAGTTTTTGACTTTTCAAACTCAAAATTTCCATGTTGTTTTGTTAAAAAAAAATCTGAGAAGAATCTCAACATTTCTGTTTTTTCTAGCAAATTTTGAAACTCAGTACTTTCCTTGTCTTTTGTAGAAAACTTTTGAGAATAATCTCAAAATTCTAATTTTTTTCTAGAATTTTTTGAGTTGAAACTCAGAAATTTCCATGTTTTTTCTAAAACAAATTCTGAGATTAATCTTACCTTTTATCAAATTTTTCCAGCAAAGTTTTGACTTTTGAAACTTTTGAAATTTCCAATTTAAAAAAAAAAAAAGAAAATATCCAATATTAATCAAACCTTTTCTCAGTTTTTTCTAGAAAATTTTTGACTTTTCAATCTGAGAAATTTTTTAGTTTTTTGTAGAACATTTCTGAGTCTTTTTGGCAGAAATTGTCTCGTCCTCTTTGTTTTTCTCTCTCTGAATTTGCTGTGTCCGTTCTGACCTCATGGCGGTTCTCCTCTTGTCCACCAGGCGACCTGCCGTTCTCCACTGAGACGTGGTCAAAGCCGGGGTCAGAGGTGAAGACCTGGGACGACTGGCTGTCCATGCAGGGCGATCTCTCATCCTGCCTCGACGCCGTCGTCAGTGGAGCCAACATGAAGGATTTATGGGCCGACGCCGGCCGGCCCCGACCCGGTGACGATGACCTGAAGCAGTCGCTCTGGAGGGTCTGCAGCGAGTTCTTCTCCAGGCCGCTGACCGTGGCCCTGGGCCTCAGGCTGTTCGGCCTCAGCCCGGCCTCCCGGCCGCTCACCGTCCACCTGGTGGGAGCGGGGCCCGGCGAGACGCTGGGGGCCAAGCTGAGCGACTACGACGAGCTGAACCACATGTTCCCTGGACACCAGGGCATCGAGGTGGTCCTGGTGGGGCCCGAGGTGGTGGACGGCCCCGTCCTGAGGCCCCCCCTTCAAGCCTTCGGCCCCAAGCAGCGGGTCTACGTCAGCGCCTACAGGGGCCTCTACCACGACTTCTGGGAGGAGCTGGTGGAGAAAGAGGAGGCGGCCAAACCGGACCTGGTGGTTGGTTTTAATCCAGGTCAGAACCACGGAGTCATCAGGACCCGAACGATAATAAACTTATCAAGATCAACCACATGTGTCAAACTCAAGGCCCGGGGGCCAAATCTGGCCCGCCGGAGCGTTTTATGTGGCCCTTCAGACTCCAGATTACATCATCAAGTCCCTCCAGTTTTTCACAAATCCACAAAATTCACACAAAATCAACAAATCCCCACATTTTTTCTAATTTTGCTGCAAATTTTTCTCAAAATAGGTGAAAAACTTTGTGTTTAAGTGACTGTTGCCTCAGAGTTACTTGATGTGAAACTGATGCAGTCACATTTAGCATCACAAATTAGCACAAATATTGTAAAAAAAACATCTTTACAAATATTTCTAAAGTAGAATCACAAATCTGTGGTTTTGATTGCAAATAACAAACAAAACAAAAACAATGGAGGGACTGATCAGTGATTATTTAATTTAATTAAGTTGACAGCTGCTTTATACATTGGAACATAAATACAAAGTTTTCTCAGATATTCTCCACTTCAGTCCGAATTTTCATAAATAATTTTTTGTGATTTTTTTTATATACAGTATATATTTTTGTGGATAAAAGGTCAAAGTGTTTAAAAATAACTTGTTTTCCGCAGATATCCATCTCCAGTGGATTAGGCCTAAAATGTCAGATTAAATAATTTACAGTAATATAAAGTATTTAAGCATTTTTACATAAAACGTGAAAATAAATTTGTTTAGAAATAAGTGTAATTATTTCACTCTATCTTTGAAATAACTTGAGAGAAATAGATAATTTTTTAGGGTGTTGCCTAAAATAAGCTGCACTCAGATTTAATTACTCATTATTTACTAATTATTATTTACTAATTATTTAGTGAAGCCAGTTTATTGCTCTGGATTTTATTTAGAGTAACAGAGTAAGAATGAAAGAGACCACATGTAAATTGTTTTTATGACTTTTTAATTGCCTTGCTGCTGAAATGTGCTGATTGATTTTTTTAATATATATTTTAAAACCATCAAACGTTTGTGTTGGTCTATTTTGAAGCTGAAGGTCAAAGACGTATTTTAAAGCCGTTTTTCTTGATTCCTCTGAGGTTTCGATGCCAGTCAGGGTTTGGACCAGGGTTGGCTTCCAACTCTTCTGCTCCTCCGCGATTATGAGATTCCCTCCATGTTCACCACGATGACGTAAGTTTCTCTCATTTGGAGCCAAAAACACCAGATTTTCCTCCAGTAATACTGAAATTAGATGCAGCTAAATAAATATGAATAAAACTATAACTTTTTTGTTTACTTGCCACATTCAGTTGCTCTAAACTTTGTAGGTGAACATTAGAAATGACAAAAGTTCATGTCTGAATTTTACTAAACAAATAAAAATGCAGTTTTAGTCTAAAAATTTAGTTAGAAATCCCACGAAGGAGCTAATAATGATCCAATGATAATTTAATTCAAGGGTGTCCAAAGTGCGGTTCAGGGGCCATTTGTGGCCCTCTGAACAATTTTGGGCGGATCAAATCCACATAATATGGAGTTCTGTTTCCTGTAGAAATCTTTATTTTGATACAGAAAGTAGTCTATGCCATTTAGGAAATAAAATAAATGAATTATCAATAAAAAAAAAGGACACATCCATCCAAGCAGCACAAAAATTTCTACATAAAATTCCTCAGCAAAGCATGACAAATAATCTCATTCTATATAAAATAGATGCAAAGATTTAGATTTGCAAACAGATTTTAAAAACTAAGCATCATTTTATTTCTACTGGTTAGAAAGTTGAGGGGGTGTGAATACTTTGTCCCAGCTGCTGCTCTGTCCTCTGTGCAGTGAGACAGATATGACCTACGCTCTGCAAATCCTGCTGGAGCTGGAGATGGACATGAAGGGAAGTGGATCCAACCCGTTTGCCTCTCTGAAGCCAGAAGTTGTCGGTTCAACGCCCAGCAAGCCTCCTGTCTTCTGCAACTCCCACTACTTCAGCTTTCAGGGTTTACTGGAAACGGCGGAGCTGGAGGAGCCGGAGTCGACCTGAAGGGGGCGCCAGCGGAAAATGTTTGTCATTTCATTTTTATAAATAAAGGGTTATTATGTTATAATTATAACCTGGCTTTTAATAACAGAAACACTTGAAGGGTTTATAACTTTTAAACCAGGAGCTCCAGGAGTCAAGACATTTGCATTTATTATCTCAGTTTTATTGCATTCAAATGAGGCTGAGTAAGATTTGAATATAATAAGTCTGTGAAATACACTGCAAAAACACAAAATCTTACCAAGTATTTTAAACTGGTGCAAATAAATACACTTTAAATAAGACAAAACTAACTTACAAGTAACTTTTCAGCAAGATATAGAAGTCTGTTTTAAATAAATAATTCCTTAATCCTAGTTCTAGGTCCAGTGGCAGATTATTTCATTTATAACATGGGAAAAATGTCATAAGTTAAATAATCTGCCACTGGAATTAATTCTTTTTCATCAATATTAAGGAATTATCAACCTAAACAAGCGTTTATTTACTCTTCTTCACTGCAAAAACCAAATCTTACCAAGTATTTTCAGTCTATTTTGTAGTGCAAAAACAATCAAATGAAATATAGGTAACATATAGGATCATGTTTTAAGTCAATAATTCTTTATTATTGATTTAAAAAAAAAAAAAATAGTTCCACTGGCAGATTATTTCAGAAATAGCTAGCATGGGAAAAATGTTTTGTTATAAGTGAAATAATCTGCCAGTGGAACTAGAACTGCGTTGCTAGGTGACGGCTGGGCTTGGCTGGGGTTGCTAGGTAACAGCGCCAGTGGAACTAGAACTTTCTCATCAGTATTAAGGAATTATTTACTTAAAATAAGCCTCTACATCTAGCTAAAAAAGTTACTTAAATGTTATATTTGTCTTATTTCAAGTGTACTAAGATATTTGCACCAGAAACTAAACCAAAAATATTTCACAGTCACACAAAATTATGCTTCAGCCAAATATCAACTGATGTTTTCAACTCCAGTAAAAGAAGACAAACCTCAAACTTCACAGCTGTTTTAATCTTTATTCACCAAATGATAGAGCCCAGGATAATGAAGTCACATCTGAACTTTTCTACAGAGACTTAATGGATAGAAGCAGATCTACAATGTAAAGAATGAGGTTCAAAGCGCTTCCCACCGTGACAGCATTCATGTCTGCGTAGGAACATTTGATGCAGGTGTAAGGGTTGTGCCTGTAGCGTTGGTAGCCAAACACGGTCCAGAGGATAACAGCCAGCAGGTACAGCACCACCGCCACCATGTTAAACACAAACTCCACCAGGTTCAGCCTGAACACCAGCAGACACTGTAAAAGCTTCAGCAGGTTGAGGACGATGATGGCCGCCTTGACCAGGAGGCAAACCCCAAAGATAACGGCGCACAGTGTCATCCCGAAAGGTTTGTAGAACCATTCCCCTCTCACAAAATGGTCGACGGCGGCGGTGAGGATCATGCAGGCGACGAATGCCTCCAATATGCGGAGAGTTCCTCTGAGGCTGGACATGTAGCCGCTGGCGAACGCCGTCTTCTGCTTGACGACGTCGACCAGAAAGCACACCGTGGCGACCAGCGAGAAGACGAAGCACAGGATGTTCGCAATGCAGGTGAGGCAGACGAAAACGGCGGCGAAAGCCACCGTGGCGGAGACCACGGAGATGCAGCACACGGCTGTCAGGCCCAGGGTCAGGTCGGCCCAGTTGGGGAGGAAGGCCGCCAGCAGGATGTGCCAACCTCTGCTCTCCACCAGGAGCAGCACCAAGGGGACGACGATGCACAACACCCAGACGAACTCACACCAAACGCCCCAGGGGACGACCATCCTGCCTCTGAACAGGACGACGGCCAGAGCCAGAGCGCTGGATATCATCTCCACCAGGCGAATAATCCCCTGGAAGCTGGAGAACGGACCGCACATGCTGCTCGGTTTGGGTTTCCAGGTTCTTCTGAGGAAGAAGCTGCGTTCACTACAGAGCCGTTTCTGCCGTCGTAATAAAACTCCTCTCACTCCAACACAGCAGTGTGATCTGCTTTGTATTCAAATGTCTGAGTTAGTCTGCAGTGTGTGCACATGAAAATGATCAAACTGACCTGAACTGCAGTTGGAACCAAGTAAAATGGAACAACTTTAACTTCAGGTAAGTGTTTCTCAAACATGTCCAGGCCGAGGATCACTTTACCCATTTAACAAACACTCACCTAACTCGAAATCTTAATATATACAACCTGAAATGAAAATATTAAGTCTCTTAACTCACTTATTATCATGAACAATTAATCTCAGGGCATTTTGAGTTATTTTCATGTTGTAAGAAGTGTGATTTCTAAGCTTTCCAATGATTCAAACACATGGAAGTAAAAGAAGCAGCTGTTTTTGCATTAATAACATTTAGGCCTATTTGTAATTTAAAGAACAAAAAGACTTGATTTGCCCTGGCAGAAACAGAAATCATCTTCTGCAATGTTAAATATAAAAAATAAACACCCATCTATTGTATTTAACTAATTTACTTTTATTTTATTATTTTATTTTTTTATAACACAAGAGTCAGATCAATGTAACACACTTCCATCTCAGGATACAAAAACACACTGCTAAGCATTCTGGGAAATAGTTCCCACTTTCAGTTTTTTAAGTGCTAACCTAAAAACTCTAGTTTATTCAACTCTGACAAAATTAATAAAAAGTTAACACAACTTACTACTGTAAATGTATCTTTCACAAACTCAAACATTTAGCTTCAAAATCTAAAACTCGCAAAATTTTTTGACTTAAACAGCAGAAGATAGTAGACAGAACTAAATCCAGCTCAAAATGTTTTACAGTGTAGACATGATCAGTCACATGTTCACCTTAAAGGACAGAGACATGCAGCATTCACCTCACCTCACTTTATACTGGAATTACAACAAGGCATCTCTGGAAATATTATTAAAAAGAACAGTGGAGCTTTTCTGTTCTGACACACTATAAAAAAATCTTCATATTTATGTTCGCTTAAAGCCACAGATGCCGAGAAGTGTAAAAATCAGGTCCACTGTAAAAAGGAGGAGATTCACATAAGTAAAAAATGCAACCATGAACTGAATGGCCCAAATACAAAAGCTGGGGGGACAGTCGCTGGGACGTGGATTGTGTCTGAACATGAAAATGGGCCACATGATCGCTGTGAATATGTACAGCACAACTGAGATCACCAGGAAAATAAAGACAAACCTGTCCAGGTTAAAGGGCAAACACTTCTTCAGCTTTTTTAAGATGTTGGTGGCTATGATGAGAGGCAGGATGGGGAAAGGGATGATGTACGCGATGACACAAAAGATCAGCGCTGGCTTGTCTCTGTAACCGGTGAGAGACACAAAAATCATGCAGCTCACGAAGGCCTCCAGAACCTTCCAGAACCCGGGAAGAGCTGCCAGGTAGCTCCCTTTCTTCTTGTCCAGGAACTTGTCCTTCACCACTTCCAGCACGTAGAGGAAGCCACACAGGAAGGCGAACACGCTCACTATCCAGCCGTAGAGGCATTTCAGGCAGGCGTAGAAGTTGGCGTAAGTTATGGCGACTGAGACGGTCATGAGAGAGGAGGACATGGCCATCCCTGTGGTGAAGTCCCCCCAGTCCATGCAGAACAGATTGAGGATTACATCGAGCCCGAACATCTCGATGATGGTGATGATGAGGGTCATGATGGGGCAGAAGGCCCAGGTGAACATGGCATAGATCCAGTAGGTATGGCTGCTCCCTCCTCTGAACAGTCCCAGGACGAAGGTGACCAGACACAGAACGATCTGAGCCATGTGGAGCCCGCCTCGCCCGGACAGCAAGCTGGACGGATTAAACACCGCCTTGGACAGCGTGCCCTTAACATCGTCAATAACGCCCATCTTTCTAAGAGTCAGAGAAATGACTTTGTCCTCTCAGGTTGGCTGACAGATAACTTCTCCCTGCAGGGTTTCCTCTCCAGCTCTACTTTCCATGTAGTTGCTTTGCTTTGCATAACATTCATGGAGCAGACTGTGAATAATGAGGCATATCTGCTGCGGCTGATAGGAACACGTCCCCCTAATCATTAAAGCACAACATTTAAAATTACTGGTAGAGAAAAACTGATGTCTTTGTATTTTAGGTTTGTATTAAATGGGTTTTTTTTTATTTGTTCAACAGAAGTTGCATGCTTCCTAATCCCAGCTTTAACTGTTATTATCCACCAATACAATGTGATATTCTATTGTGGAGTGCAAACTGGAGATGCACAGAACTGAAAATTTGGGCTGATATCAATATCTGATATTACCATTGAGGCCGATTACCGATAGATATTTACTGATATTATATATATAGTTTTCTACCTTATTAATACCATGAAAACTATCATTGAAATCCCAAATCCTGAGCTGCATCACTGTCACATGACCAAACACCACCATATACTAACTTTTTTGTTGAATGTTAATTTCATGTGTTGGAATGTTGTGTTTTTGTGAAACAATATCAAACTAATTGTTTTTATGTTATTTTATGATACTTAATGAATACAGAAGAGGTTCAAGGCCACTGAGAAAAAATGAGTATTTCCTCATAGTTTTGATGCCATTTTGAGAAAATTATTTTTCACAATGGCCCTAATCCTCTTGCGTATGTGAAGTTAAACTACTTTTTTAAATTAATTATTTTTTTTATTTTTACAAAAAATGCAATTATTATTAACAATAATAATAATTCCGATTATTTGTTGATTTTTAGGCGGAAACAAATAATGACCTTATTATGTGTTTCCGGGGGAGGTAAATAGGAAGCACAAGCGGAAGTTGTTGTCAGTTTGGACGTCTGCTAGCATTAGCCACTGTGGAATATGTGCACTTTGCAGCTTTTGAGTGAATAAACGTTTAAAAATAACTCTGGAGGAGGCCGTCGCTTTGTTAGAGCTTTATCTGGTTGTAATGATCATCTCCTTTTCCTGGGCTATTTATTTTATATTCGTGTCGAAGCCTTTGGTTGGGAAGACTTAGCTAGCCCGGAGGTTAACAGGATGGCTCGATGACAGCCGAAGGGTCTGGCTGAGCATCGGGGAGCAGGCTGTGAGCTCTGGGAGCGGAGAGATGGATTTCTCCAAGTTCCTGGATGATGATTTCGATGTGAAGGACTGGGTGAACGGCGCCTTCAGGATGGTGCAGAAGGAGGCTCCGGGGAAGGCGGACACTCATGCAGCAACTCTGGTGATGAAGCTGCAGCTCTTCATCCAGGAGGTCAACAATGCTATCGAGGGTCAGTAACCAGAAAACAGAACATACTCAAATATAACCAAGCAGCAGAGCCTCAGTAAATGTCTTCACTGGCTTTAAACAAGCCGGATGTCTAACAGGATCTATTCAAGTCATAACTGGATTATTATAGATTTAATTGTAATGATGAAGCTTTCAGGTTTAACAGTAAAAAATAATTTATTAGAGCAGAATAAATTATTTCAGGTTTGAAGAGTCCAGGTATTGTTGTAGAGTGGTTCAGATGCAAAACTAATATGGCTTTCTATTGAACTTTGATAAATGAAATATAATATATAATGAAATAAGTTTCACAAACTTTAAATATTCTGAAATTAAAGAAGTAAAAATCTAGTCCAGGTTAAAAGAGTCTAGATGTTGTAGTTTTGGAAATGGGGCTCTTTTAGTCTGGTCAAGATGCATAAAAAAGAGCTAAAATCACTCTTTAATAATTTAATACTTGATCTCATAAATCAAATAAAAGTTTCACAAATAATAATCTGAGTTGAATGAGTGCAGAGTAATTTAGTCCAGATTTGAAGTGTTTGGGTGTTGCTGTTTTTAAGCTTAAGTTGTTGATGTGTGCTGAAATTGCCCTTTATTGAAGCCTCACAAATCAAATGAAGGTTTCTCAAATCACATATTTGGCTTTAAGTATCTGAGAATGAGTGTAGATTAGCTATAAAGTGTTGTGAGTGTTGTAGTTTTTAAACTACAGCAGATTAAAGATGGTCAGGTTAGTAAAAAATTAGATGGAATTGCCCTTTAGCCATTTCTTGAATCAGAAGTCATCTTTAGCTTCATCACTAGATTTGCTAGAAAAAGGAACTTGTAATATTATTTATTATTATTCTTATTACTATGGTAGGAATTACACTGAAACTAATGCTAACGCTGTGTCAGACTGTATCAGTGGTTTCGACAGCCGGTTAGGTTTATTGTTGTGTGTTTTAATGACTCGGCGGCCGTCGGCTGGCTGTTTCTGTGTGCAGAGAGCAGTAATCAGGCGCTGCAGAACATGCCCCGGGTTCTGCGGGACGTGGAGGCACTGAAGCAGGAGGCGTCCTTCCTGAAGGAGCAGATGGTCCTCGTCAAGGAGGACATAAAGAAGTTCGAGCAGGACACCGTTCAATCCATGCAGGTGTGTGGCAGCTGCTTTAGAAGAAGGCACACAGCCAGCAGAGCATAAAGTTGTTTTGAATAAACAATGTGGATCTCACACCCACCAGGTCCTGGTGGAGATAGATCAGGTAAAGAGTCGAATGCAGCTGGCCGCTGAGGCTCTGCAGGAGGCGGATAAATGGAGCACCCTGAGCGCAGACATTGAGGAAACCTTCAAAACTCAGGTGAAAAACCGACTTCTGAATGCTGCTTTCACTTAATTATATGGAACTTTATGTGATCAGATTCTTTCTGTAAATAACAAATGAAAAATGTATATAATTAGTGTGTTTTTGTAATATTTCATGTGTCAAACTGAAAGTCCAGGGGCCAAATCTACTTTTATGTGGCTCTCTAGACTCCAGAGGGACATTTGTTCTTAAATATTGTTTCATCAATCAAATTAAAGCAGTTTTTATCTGTATTCTGCCAAATTACATCAACCAGGTCCTGCAATTTTTTGCAGAAATGTATGCAATTTTTTTTTTTTTATGAATTTTTGCACTAATGCATAATTCTAAATGTTTGCAAAAATGCCCAAAAACTTTGGGTTGGTGTGATGCTAACTTCCACCTGCAGAGAGCAATATTTCTTACTTGTACTCCACTGCTGCCTCAGCTTCACTTGAAGTTACTTTATAGTCAGGTGATCAATACGGCAAGTAACAAAAAGTCACGTTTACTGTCATACATGGGTGGAAATATTGAATAATTCCTTGCAGATATTTCTAAATTAACACCAGAAAATCACAAAAACAATTGCAAAATCCTGAAAAATATGAAACAATTTTCAATATTAAATTTGAACACTTATTGAATGCAGAGGCAGCTATTAATTTGTATATTAATATTAGTTTTCTCATTAAGAGTTTATGTATTTTATCAATACATCCTGACTCACTGGTCCTGGAGAACATAAATGAAATTGAGTTGGACTCAGTCTTATCAGACTCGTATGTTTTCAGGACCTGGAAGTCATTTCGTCCAAGCTGACCAGCATGCAGAACAGCCTGGCCATGCTGGTGGACACACCAGACTACTCTGAGAAGTGCGTCCACCTGGAGGCGCTGAAGAACCGCCTGGAGGCCATGGCCAGTCCTCAGATAGTATCAACCTTCAACTCCATGTCTCTAGGTAACGAGGCAGCTCCTCCTCCTTCCATCCTCTCCACCGCAGCATCAACGACACACACCTTCTCTTCTCCCTGCAGATCAGGCCAAGGTGTTTGTTAAAGTCTTCACAGAGATCGACAGAATGCCTCAGCTTCTGGCGTACTACTATAAATGTCACAAGGTATGTTGTCCAGTTCAGCACACGGTGTAATTTATCGAGTTACTAAATCAGGTTTAAGTCAAGTAATCCGACTTATTAGTCAGGTTTAGTAACCTGATTTATCAAGTTACTACCAAGGAATAGGGATGCAAGTTAATGATTAACAAACTAATGTAAAGTTGATCTTATTGGTCGACTATATTGGTTGATAAATGGCTATTTTCTCAAAAACCTATCAAGAGAGTTTTCTCTTGTATCAAGAAGGCCGACCGTCTTCCCATAACAAAGGGCTACACTTTTCATAATTTAACATAACATCATTAAATTTTAATGGTTTTTTTAACAAAAAAAAACATTGTTCAATTTTAGCATTATTTTATCAGCTGTATTAAATAGTGATTGAATAAACAGAAAATTGTGATTTTTTTGACATTAATAAACTTAGGTATATTTATAAAATATAACAAAAAACAATAACCTCTTAGGTTTCTGAATAAAGGAGTAAAATATTTGAATTAATACTTAGTTTCCTGTGAAAATAGACATGTTAATACGTTGGTACTGTCTGTAGCTTTACTCTCGGAGGAAAGTAAAACATTCGCTCCATAAAGTGCATTAATTTATGTCAGTCCTGCTTATTGGCATCAGATTTTTCCCCATCACGTTACAATTTTTCTCCGTCAACCCCTGCGCTTTGTGACGTCACATCCTCACCTTCGTAGCACATCAGAAATCTTTGAATGAGAAGCTAACGTTACTCCGCCATGTTGCTCGGCTGAATCAGCCATTAAGGTGAAACTTAACACACTTGTCAATATAAGTGTTTATATTTCAAACAGGACCACATAAAGTGCCTTTTACATCCCGTAACGGGTTCTGTTTGGACCGTTTCTCTTTGCCGGTCTTACGTGGTCGCCATTTTGTACCAACTGACTCGCTTAAGAAAGACCAGCGGCGCCCTCTGCTGGATGGCTCCTAAACTACACCATTATAAAAAGGTCTAAGAGGACGTTTTTAGTTGATAGATTTGAACTCATTCTAATCTAATAAACCCTTAATGGACAGTTTATTGTAAGTGAATTAATTGTTTGCATCCGATTCATGTGGAATAATGTCTGATTTGCTGCCTGCAGGGCCAGTTGGTGAGCGTATGGCAGGATCTCTCTCAGAGCGAGCTCAGTCTGAATCAGCAGCTGTCTGAGTTCTATGACACTTTACTCTCCACTTGGCACGCACAGGTGCAGTGGAGCAGCCAGGTGAGACCTGCTGCAGCACCAGGATGATTGGTTTGGACTGAGTGATGGTTGGTGCTAAACTGTGTGATGCTAAACCGCTGCAGGTGTTTAAGAACCCGTATGAAGTGGTGACGGTTCTGCTGATCCAGACGCTGGGGGCCATGGTGCCATCCATCCCCGTGTGTCTGAGCAGCGCCATGGAGCGGGCCGCCCAGGAGCAGCGCCTGGACTTCCTGCTGGAGCTCCACCAAACCACCTCCACCTTCGGCCACAGCCTGGAGGCGGCCATGTTCCCACACCTGGGTTTGTACCAACGCGGCCTGGATGGCGACATTCTCTCATGTCACAGCCATAAGCTGCAATTTTATGCTGTGTGATAAAAATGTACATTTCAGTTTGTTGTTTTGTTTATTTATTTTGCATATTTAAAATATCTTCCAGTTCCTGTGTTAAATGTTTGTTAGAATTAAAAGTTTATTGATCTTTGAGAATGTGTTATTATTATGCCATTACCTTCTATATTAAATGGTCTCAAAACAACAAGATTTTTGTTTTACTGCAATAACTTCTGGGACATTTTATCATGCAGTAACATTTAATATTTTGACAGGTTCCATTCAAATCTCAATCCACAGTCCTTGACAGACTGTAAGTTAAAGCATTGGGAATATTTTTTCCAGGTGAGAATAACCTGCTGAAGGTGAACGAACTGGTCTGCTCGCTCTACGACCCGTACAAGTCCTACCAGCTGCAGTACGGCGAGCTGGAAGAGGCGTTCCTCCTCATCCAGATCAGCGCCGTTCCGCTGGTTAGACCGCCTCTCCTCCGCAGCAGAACTACCAGATAAGCAGCCATTTCTCTGTAACGATCAGGGTTCTTTCTGTCACGTTCAGGAACACGGGGAGGTAATCGACTGCGTGGAGGAGCTGAGTCACTCTGTGGGGAAGTTGTTTGGCCTGGCGAGTGGCGCCGTGGAGCGCTGCGTCCGACTGACCGATGGGCTCGCCGTGTGCGGCCTGCTCAGAGCTCTCAAAGCCCTCTTCACCAAGTAAAGATGCTTTTCTCATTTCCAGCTTCAATTAGGACTGAGCGATCAATCTGTTTGATCAATTAATCAAATTTTCAGTTTTTGAACATTAAAATTTTGGAAAATCTGTTTGTTTTTTTTCCACCTACACGGTCCTTGGGTTTCCATAGTTCAAAGTGATGTCAGGACGCCCTGGGCGGCCATCTTGTTTGACATGCTTGTTATACAGCTTCAGTTTATTTACACTTTGAATTCTACAATAAAATATTACAGTTAAACTACAATTTTTTTTCTTTTATAAGTCATAATAAAATGAAACAGTTGTAGTAATACGGGAATAAAGTTGTAATATTAGGAGAAAGAAGTAGTAATCTTATGAGAACACAAACACAGAAATAGCTCTTATTAAAATGATTTTCTTTCATAACTTTAAAACGTTCTTCTAGTAAAATTGCAACTTTATATTGTTAATATTTTGACTTTTAATGTTCTCGTAATTAAACTAAATTCTTTGTAGACTGCCCTTAATAAAAGCCACATTTTGAGAATGTTTTCTATCATTTGAAGTCCAAATCAATTAAAATCTGACCTGGTTTGAAAAAAATCAGAGATTTTATTTTTAAGTCATGTCGCCCAGCACTAATTTGAATTTATACCACACATATTCCTCAGAATAACCACATTACTCCTTTAAAAACTCAGGTATGTGTCAGACTTCTCCACTACGCTCCAGTCGATCAGGAAGAAAAGCAGACTAGAGGAAACACCAAGTTCTTCTGCTTTCCAGGAGGACTGGACCGCCTTCCAGAACTCAGTCCGGTGAGTGTGCTTTTAAAGCAAAGTTAATCCAATAGCTTGGAAACAATTGATCGATTTACTTGTCGATAAATTGTTTATTCTATTAAAATTAGTCGCGTAAGCCTCCTTTCAGTGTTGTAGTTTGGCCTCCAAACAGCAGAGGGCGCTGCTGGTCGATATTGAATCAAAGATGGCAGAGCCAAATCTGAACGGGAAAGAGAAAGAGTCCAAATAGGGTCCGGTTTGGGATGTAAAGTGAATTTTATGTGGTTTGGTTTGAAACATGAACACTCGATAAACTCTTTATTAGCTGTGCGGGACGAAGCGATTTCTCATTCAGAAATGTCTGACGTGCTACGAAAGTGAAGCTGTGTTGATGGAAAAGCAGAATCATAACAAAAATATAAGCAAGGTTCATTTTTTTTCTAAGTAAGAACAACCAGACAGAACTTCTGTTTGTTCTTTGTGGATCAAGTGTTTCACATATTTAAATATTTTTATTTTTCTATTCAGCAACCGATTCCTGTTTTGTTATATTTTATTAATTTTAAGTTTATTAATGTGAAAAAACGAGAATTTTATGTTTATTCAGTATTTAACACAGCTGGTGGCAAAAATGATGTTAAAATTTAATTATGTTTATTTAAATTCTGCATTCAGCAATAAAATGGCCGCTTATCAGTTAGTCGATCGATAAGATGAAGTTTAGATGAACTGATTAATCGGTAACTGGGTCTTTACAGGATCATCGCCACATGTGGAGAATTGCTGCGACAGTGTGGGGCTTTTGAGCAGCAGCTGTCAAACAAGTGAGAAACGAATTTCCTGTCATCTGTTTTTGTTTATTTTCTCAAATAGATTCCAGTTTCAGTTTTTAAGAGTAAAAGAAATAATCAAAAATCCTGCTTATGATCATTGCTTCCTTCAGGATCCTGGGCACAGCGGGTAAGTACTTATCGGAGTCGTACAGCCCACGCAGCCTGGCCGGCATCCAGGAGGCCAGCTCCGCAGAAAGAAAAAACGCCACTAAAAACCCCTGGCAGGAGTACAACTACCTCCAGAGGGGCAACGTGGCCGAATACAACAACCTGATGGAGATCCTGTTCTCACTGAAGGTAGGACGCAGGTTGTAGTCAGCATTGAGCGTCTTGCTGCTGATCTTTTGGTAAATAACGATGGTGCTGTTGCAGGAAAAAGGCACAGGGAACTCCAACCTGCTGGCTGAACCCAGATCAGCTCTGACCAGGCTCAACCAGCAGGCCAACCAGCTGGCCTTCGACTCCGTCTTCCTGCAGATCAAACACCAGCTCTGCCTCGTGTCCAAGATGGAGGTGAGTGCATGTCGGGTTTCCACATGATTTGATTTCAGGTGTTATTGGGTATAATTTTATCTCCTTAGTGTTGTGGGAGATTTACTTTGGAGTGCTGGGTGTCCTGTTTCTTTAAGTCTGGCCTCATGCTTGCTCTGGTTTAGAGTCAGGATGCTTCTGCTATTGGAGAGAGCTACACTGAAGACCTGCCTACCTTCAGCCTGTCACCACAGGAGTATATCACAAATGTAAGTCTATGTTTTCCTTTACTCTGTCATGTTGCTGGACAGTAAATTGTTCCAGAAGTTACTGTGATAAATTTTCATAAATAAGCTAAAAAAAAAAAAGTATGAGATTAATCTCAGAGATTTTCTAGAAAAAAACAAAGAAATGTGAGTTTGAAAACTGAAAAATTGCAAGAAGAAACTCTAAAATTTTGATATCAATCTCAGAAATTTTCCAGGAAATTTTAAAAAGTCAAAAAACTTTTTTTTTTCAGACGAAATTTTCTGTCTGCTGCCCTCGTGCGCTCTCTGTATTTGGGCTGTAATACGTCGTTTTATGTGTGAACTTTTGCATTTGTAAAATCACTAAAAACTGAAGGAATTGATTGATGTAATGTAGCAGTGAATAGATAAAACTTGCTTTGATTTGACGGATAAAATAATATTTTAGCACACAACTCTGACCTCAAATGTTTGATTTATGTCTCACTGGAGTCTAGATGAACACGTAAAAAGCTCTGGCAGGCTGGTTTTTGTTTATCCGGCTCAAACGACAGTCTTTCCTCTCCACAGATCGGACAGTACCTCATGTCTCTGCCTCTCCACCTGGAGCCCTTTGTGACCCAGGAGGACCCTGCACTAGAGATGGCCTTACATGCTGGGAAGCTGCCTTTCCCTCCAGAGCAAGGTACTTCATCACTCCCACTAATTCATCTATCTACTGCAGATATCTACTGCTCCATATCTACATGACGAGATGGTCACACCACATCTTAATAATTCTATCAAAGCTTTTCTCTTATTAAAACAACGTTTTTCTTGCAATTTCATGACTTTCTTCTGGTAATATAATGATGTTAGTCTCACAATTAAAAATAAATTCTTAGTTTACATTGAGAGTCTATGTGGATGCGTATTGAGAGCATGGTGCGTTTAGTGCTGCGTGGTAAAAGCATTTCAAACGTTTTGAGCGTTCGACGCTGCAGTTGAAAAATCTGAACTTTTGTCGCTGGACTCAGAGCATCAACCAATCAGAGAGACTCTGTTATGTAACGTAGTTGCCAGGAGATAAGGGTTAGCAGGTCATGGAGCTGGGCTCTGGTGAGACATGGTGATGTTTGTCAGCACCCAGCTAGCTGGTCAAACTCACAACTCCTCTGAATTATCTGATAAATTCAAACACGCCTGACAGCAGCATTTTGTTGATTTCAGTAAATAAAACCTCGATACTCTCAGTATTTGATTCTCCATTGTTCAAAGTAACCAGTTGCCTCATGCATAAAACTGTGTGTGCACAAAAAAATGTGTGACGCCTTATTTTACGCATAAATTGACTTGTATAAAAATTAACTTTGCGTCAAAGCTTGCGTAAATATACGCACACTTTTTCTGTGGACAATATCAAACTGCAAAGCATCAAACTCACCTAAATACACTAAAATCAGGCTACATTCAGTTATTTAGACCAAGAAGCATCAAACCCGATGTTTTTCATGATTTTAATATTTTATTGTTTAAACGTAAACAATTAAACTGAACCACATTTTTCCTCTGACAATAACATAAAACACACAAAATAAAGGAAATAAAAATGAAAGGATGTGAAAATCTTGATTGAATGTAAATAGTACTTTTTCTCAGTTTTTGTCTCATAAAGATGTAACGCATTGGTTCATGCGCCAAAGCGCATGAAATGCATCTATGGGGTCATTTCATTCTCACTAAGGATTTATAAAGGAAAGATGCGCACGGCTTTATGCATCCGATTTATTTTTTTTGTGCGCCGCACTTTTCTAAATTTTTCCGTACGGCAAGTGTTAGTGTGAAAACTGTGCACTGTTTTACGCATGAGGCCCCAGGAGAGGGAGAAAAGACGAGAGGCTCCAACGCACGTCGGGCCGTTATCAGCGGTCTTCGTTGTTTGTTCAATAGACACTGAACATAAAATGTTCAGCAAAGACATCTGAGCCTCTGTTATGATTGCAGAAGCTTTCACTACATAATAATTTGGTTCCACTTTCTCAATTTTATGCATCATTGTATAAACAGACCGGCAACGGAAAACATTGGGTTGTCACAACACGAGTGTAGAGCAATTTTGACGCACATCTAGAGCGAAATGTCAAGCGTCTGGCATCAAAGTGCAAACGATTCCAACTCAAAGCGTCGGACGTGTTTTTTATGTGTGAAACGCGTTCGGTGTGAACGCAGCATCGTACGCCATCGCAGTAACAAAAACTTTTCCCCTTGTTGTCTCAGGCGATGACCTTCCTGAGTTGGACAACACAGCAGACTACTGGCTGGGCTCCATCGCCAGGGCAACCATGCAGACCTACTGCGACGCCATTTTGCTCATCCCCCATCTCTCTCCTCATTCCACCAAACAACTGGCCACAGATATCGGTACGGAGACCAGGAACCTCCTTCAGCTTCTGTTGGTTCTGTTGTTGTGTGTGAAATCATTTGAGTTTGTCTCCCTCAGAGTATCTGAGCAACGTGATGGACGCTCTGGGCCTGCAGCCGTCCCGCACGCTGCAGCACATCGTCACGCTGCTGAGAGCCAAACCTGAAGACTACCGGCAGACGGCCAAGCTGCTGCCGCGCCGCCTGGCGTCCAGCCTGGCCGCGCTGCGCTCCATCGACTACTAGCCGTTCTGACGGACTGACTCCCACCGCAGGAAGAGATGTGAATAACGGCTGTTTTGCACGTTTCGCTTCTTTGATTCGGTCTTTCTGTGATCATTCTCTTTGTGCTTTGCAGCATTTTTGTTCATTTTGGAGCAGAAGAAACTGAAATTGGAATGTTTTCGACATTCTTTCCCAAGTTTTACCAGTAAATCTGCCTTCAGTTTAAGCCAAAATCTGATATTTATATATTCATATTTTTGCCTAATTTATGCATTTATAAGAGAGTAAATTCTCTATGATCCATAAATCTAATTAACTATTCCATACTGATAATTGATCTGGGTGATGAAGCTATTCAGAGGAGGTATTTCTGTTTTGTTTTTTATTAAATCAGTCTCATGTTTTGCTAAAACATAATTAGAAGATATATTTTGGTTTTGTTTGGGCTGACTCATGATTGTCTCTATTTTGGATAGCAAGGGTTTTTTGTATTGTGAAAATCTGTATTATAAAAATCTGATGACACTATAACGAAGCCTTAATGTGTGTGATTATTTTTATAAGCTTAATGCAGACCTTAATGTGTTTCAATGTTTTTATAACTGCTGGAAAATGTGAGTGTATAGAACTGGGAAAAAAGTATCTGCCTACCTGAGTTTATGTAAAAATATTTCTCCACTTTAAGTCACAGATTAACTTTGATTAAACTTTATTAATTCCATTTTAATATTTTTAATCCCAGTTCTTTTATGAGCATTTCAAGAATAAAACAAATTGTCCTGCAATTAAATATTAAAACTAATAAAGAAACTGCATCTCAAAAATAACTGTTTTATAGAAGATCTCTGCAGAGGGAAAACTCACATCAGTTTGCAAAATTCAACTTTTCTCATCTATTTACATGAATTAGAGCAAATATATTTAAAGTTTATCCAAAATGTACTTTTTAAAGTTGTTAAATTTGTATGAATATTTCATAATTTAATGTTAATTTGATTGAATTAATTCCACAAAGCATCAACCTTCAAATTACTATTTTTTATTTTCACCTTAAATAATCACTAAAGTATCTTGGGATTTTACATAACTTAAAGTAACTTTTAGGAAAAGTTACTTTAGTTACTCTGTACTTTAAATTTTTATTTTACTAATTTTATTATGAAGTATCGATAATCTTGAGTTAAATTTCTGGATATTTTAGCCTCAGTGGGTAAATTTCCTGAATGAAACAAAAACACTTTTTAACTAAAAAAATGCACCAAACACAGATTTATGTTGAAGTGAGACCTCTTGTTTGTTCACAATCTCTGTAGTTCTATTTTGGAAATCACTAAAACTACAATAACCTCTGAAGTAACATGACAAAAAAATATGTGGAAAAATATATCTTATGTTTGAATTTGTTATTTTGTAATTACATTATTTATCTGTGTGTTTTTATATATAATTTAGTTTTTAAAATACCTAAATCTGCGCATTTTTGTCGGAAATGACGTCAATTTTATACATTAAATCAGATGTTATATGTTTTTAATACTCAAACAGCATTTTTACAAAATATTGTCGTTTTTACTTTTACTTGAGTAAAAACATGTTGAAGTTTTTCTTCTCTTACTGGAATATAATGAGATAATTATGAGATACTGTTTTATAATGAGTTTACTCTTTAATAATTATGACTTTGCGGTTCAATAATTACAAATGATCTTTCTTATAATTATGAAATATCTTCTTTAAATGATCATATTTCTGTTTTGTGTCATTTATAATAAAGTGAGTGAAAGATGAGAAGCTTCGTGTTTGTTCTCCAGGTCCAGATGTTCGGATGTTTTCCCTCTGGAAGCAGCTCGGTTCTGTCCGGGAGGATGGAGCATCATCAGCATCACATGCTGCTGGACCAGCTCTCCTCCAACATGGACCAGTGTTTGGGCCTGACGTCAGCCGTCACCGCCCTGCCCGCCCGCCCGCAGTATCTCTGCCTCCAAACTGATGATGGAGACGGGGAGCAGCGGCCTCGCAGTGGAGCCCATCCGGATCCGGAGGCGGAAATAAGGCGGATTCAACCGAACACCAACACTGGACGGACGGAGAGAGCGGGGGAAACTTTCGGATGGGGACAAGGCCGATCATCTCCACTCGTGGCCCGAGAAGCGATGCCTCTCCGCGGTCAGTCGCCAGGGAGCGGCGGGCTGTGTGGCTCCGGTCCGGGGCTTCCCTAGTTTGGCAGAAACCTGTGATTGGAGCCGTGGAGGTAATTTAGCGTAAATATTCCCCTAAACCATAATTTAAATAGAGGAAAAACACACATAATGGACCTGCATCCGGAGGAAACAGTCCCTCTCTAACAGGGTGGAGCTGCGGGTTAATAAATGATGAGGCTCTGATTGAAGCTGCTGTAGATGTTTGTGTCCGACAGGAACTCCAGCGGTCCGATGTTGTGCCTCAACAATGGCACAGGTGCTTATTTACCAGCTGCAGATGCTGACGGCTGCGTTCAGCCGCGGCTTTAACACCAAATATCCCGACACTTGGCTGTTTATGCGACCCGACGCGCCGCCGCTGCCAGTGGGTTGATTCGGTTCTCATCGGGTTCTCCAGAACTGCGGGGCCTTCGTGTTTCTGTGAAATGTGCCCGGGCCTCGTCCAGAACAAAGTGATGGAGAACAGATGTTGGAAACCTTTCTGCAACTGAGGCGCAGCAGCAGGAGAGCCATCATGTCCAAAGTGGTCAGCAGCAAGGAGAAGAAATCCTTCAGCAAGAAGCTGTTCCGGAGGAGCTCGGTCCGGTCCGTGGGGAGCTTCATGAACAGAGTCCTCCGGACCCTGTCCACGCTCTCCCACTTCGGAACCGACGAGCAGGCCGCCGACGACGAGAAGGACGAGGCGGCTCTGGTACCGAGCACCACCGGAGGCTCCGTCCCGTCCGACGACAGCGACTGTGGGGGTTTCCCCTTCGGGGACAAGGTGCCCGGTGTGGCCGGGCTCAAGAACCACGGCAACACCTGCTTCATGAACGCCATCCTGCAGTGCCTGAGCAACACGGAGCTGTTCGCGGAGTACCTGGCTCTGGAGCAGTTCCGGGGAGGAGAGGCGAGCAGCGGCAGCAGCGAGAAGGCGAAGCCCAACGGGGCGCCGCTGGTCCAGAAGAAGGGGAGCAGCCAGCCGCAGGAGGCGGGAGAGGTGACGGAGCAGCTGTCCGGCCTGGTCCGGGCTCTCTGGACCTTCGAGTACACACCGCAGCACAGCAGGGACTTCAAGGTAAACTATGGGGCAAATGCAGGGGCGTTTCCAGAAAGTTTTAAAAGGTTTGCTCTGATAATAACAGCAAAATATCCTCAAAAGGGTTTTGTTTAAATATCAGAATACTTTTCAAGTAGACTACTACCAAGAACAATATTTAGATTTGGGATAATTTTCCTGTTTAAAAAAACATCAACATCACACTGTAAAACATTTAATGGTGGTTTAACTTGAAAAAGAAAGTCCACCTGCTGCTTTGAAAATGCAATTTAAGTCAACAAGAAAATAGTTTTGGTTTTAACTGAGAAATTAAAGTTCATGAAGTTGATTTAATAACAACAGACAAGTTGTCTAAACGTTGTATTTAAGTTCATTAATCTTAAATTGTGAGTTTTAACTTAATGCTGCAATTTAAACCAAATCATTATTTCACAATATGCAAGAAAAAAACAAAACTGCCCTCACCCAGTTTTAAAATAACTTATTTTACTGTAGAATAATTTAAATTCTTGTTTCAAATCACATGAACCAAATTTCTGATCTGATGATGAATTTTA
>CAEFZY010057940.1:0-14573 GCA_903066815.1 Brachyrhaphis roseni
TAGTAACAATTCAGAGATCTGACATATTTTTGCCTTTTGGCACCAGCTCTCTCCAAAGACGCGTCTTTGTCTTGTTTGTCTTTGTACTTTTTCCTATCTGTTGTGTCTCAGGTAATGAATGTGTCTCGGTTCTTCTGCAGTTTTGTTGTTAATTCACATGCTGTTTTCTTATTATATTAAACTCTGTAATTCTGTGAAGTTATCACGCATTGTGGTATTTCATTGTGGCCAACACGTCGCTCGCCGAGAGGACCTGGATTTAAGGGAGAGAGAGAGCCAAACTTTTTCCAAAGTTAACTTATTTAGAAACTCTTTTTCTTAACAAAACGTATCAATGTTCTTATTCTAATTGAATGAGAAACAATAAATTTCACCAGAAGAAACTGGAAGTGGTGGCTGATGCTGTTTTTTGTTTTTGTTTTCACCTGTTTGACTAATACGCTACCTCACATGGAAATGCTACGAATTTAAATATTTCTGAAGTTTCTATTTATGGCTTCATGAGAGCAAAGAATAATCACCTCCAGTTTCCACAACTGATGCAACAGAACCAAATGTAATGAAGAGAGCTCTACAATATTTGAATTAGGAGACTTTTTTTTCTCTTATTTTATTTCTGCTGTAGCCTCAGGGTCTGCTGTCATGAAACCCCACATGGGTGGGAGAAATTAATTTCCAGAGGGGAAAAAAAAGCTGTTTTGTTTCAATAACATAAATGAGAAAAAGGAGAAAATACAATTATGCCCTGAAAGAAGATTTTGATCACAGACTGAGTGAGAAGAAATGAGGGATTAAATGATGGATTATAAGAGGCGTTTCCGAAAAACCAGTGGATTCTTGAATGACATCTTGGTTGGCATCTAGAAGAGTTCTCCTTATTTAAACCCATATCACATGTGAATGTGTTTGTAATAATTATGTTTAACTATTACCCTCTTGTGCGTCAGCTAACAAAAACCTCCCACTCTGGGTAAAGTGATTTGCTCACTTCTTTATGAGCACTGGGAGGGAATGCAGACTGCTGGAAACTATGGGCTTATGATAAATGGAATAAGCTGAATGCATTTCCATTTAGAAGAGACAGATTCAAGCAGACAATTCAATAACATAAATCCTCTGAGACTTGCTTCGGTGGAAATCGAGCCTCCATTAATAGAGCATGTTGCCGTCCTTGAAGTAATTCTAAAATGAAACACAATTGTAATGGCCATACCTGAGCATCATGAAGTGATAAGGAGATGTGGAGTGTGGTGATAGGATGGAGACGTGTTCTTCAAGGTCACGCGAGAACATTAAGTAAAAGGCCTGAAGAGGGAGTGAAAGGCGAATGTAACTAAACAGACTTGAAAGGAAT
This sequence comes from Brachyrhaphis roseni, assembly GCA_903066815.1. Taxonomy (NCBI): domain Eukaryota; kingdom Metazoa; phylum Chordata; class Actinopteri; order Cyprinodontiformes; family Poeciliidae; genus Brachyrhaphis; species Brachyrhaphis roseni. The sequence goes on from CAEFZY010057940.1 coordinate 1,355, forward strand.
CCGAGATCACCAAGGTGAACCCCCGTGCAGGGAGTGGGATAAAATTGCTTGTCATTAAAATGCAATAGAAAGCCAAATCGTAAGCATGCATTGTTGATAAGTGAACTCGGTTCATGTGGTCCCGTTTAATGGCTCCTGTGACACGGATAAAACGTGTGAAGCTCACAAAGAATTAATTAGCACGTTTAGCTTCAGGCCATGTCGGAAACCGAGATGGAAGGAGAAAAACGAGCCATCAAAAAGTTCCTTCTTCTGCCTCTGGACAATGTTTATAGGCTTTTCAAAGAAACACATTTAAGCATCAGATCAGCTTAATAAGTGCAGCTTATCACCAGCTGCACTGCACACAGCGAAAGAGAAAGTCTTTTAACTGGTGAGACCTTGCTGTTTTTGCTTTTTAGCAGAGAGTTTATCAGCTAATAAGGAGCAGAAGTACAAAACTGTCAATTGAAACTAAAAGACAGACCAATTAAATTATTATTGTGGCAAAGGAGGTGACACACGGGCTTTTGATCTGCGTATTTGAGGAAATAAAGACAATTTTCTGGCACCTAATAAATATGTATGTAGCTTATTTGGAAGTCAGCATGCACTGGTTTATGGGTTGGCATCCTGAAGCTATCAGTCAGTCACAATCTCATTATTTTTCAGTAGATCCCATTATTCACTAATATTGCTGTCTATTATTTAGATACAATAATTCTTTATATATCCTATAACAGGACTGTTCAAAGAGGCAGTTTGGGATTTTTTGAGAGGTTCTGGTAAATTATCAAGAATGGTTAATATCTTACCTGCAGCATAAATCCAGATCAACTGACTTTGTAATATTAGGCTAACAGCTAGTTGGCAGAGGGGGCAAAACCAAAGTGGACTTCTAAAAAACTTAAACAACTTAATTCAAAGAAAAATAAAACATCAGGGTCCCTTAGTAGACTTGAGTGCTCTGCCTTGCACAAATTCTGCAATTCATGTTCCACATTCAGCCAAACAGCTTCAAATTAACACAGAACCTTCTTTTTAATAGATATGATGCTCCATTCTTAAAAAAAAAGTTCTTCCAGGAACATCAAATTAATGTGACTTCCCAAAAACGTCCAGTTTAGTCTCATCATCCCAGAAGACATTTCCACAAACACTCTGAAGCTTTCAATATGAATCCAGTCTGACGTTTTATGTTTTTTCATCAACAGTGGAATCCTCCTGGGATAGTTTCAAAATGCAAAGGATGACACAATCAGAAAGGGACATAGCTCCACAACAACAACAATCATCCAAAACCTGGACGATTTTGGATGGTTTCTTTAGCTCCCTTTTCTACCACTCACACTGTGTCTGTCGAATTAACCTAGGTTTGCATATCTTCTTCTATTGTCATTCTAGAAGACCGGCCACCATTCCATTACCTTCTCCACCTTACTCCTGGCAGTACTGGTACGGGATTGTTTATGTTTGTAACGCCTCAAAAGAAGAAGCTGCATTTGAGTTTTTCATGTTTAATTGTTTAGGGAGCTGACTTTTTTCGAGGAATTGGTTTGCAGTTTATCTAAATATCCTCTTTTTTATGCATTTCAATATTCATACACATGTCCTTCCCAAGCTTGGACATATCTGAACATTACTTGTTGCACTATTTGCTTCTGCCTCTATTTTCAGATGATGATTAACTTGTGACTTTAACATGTGGGTGTTCAACAGACAGCCAAAGTGAAACAGATTTTTCTTTTTTCGGTGGTTACTTATGCAGAATCAAGGTGAGAGCGACTGAAGGATCTAAATTTAAAGCAACCATGTTTGATCTTTTTACACTCTCTTTGACAACTAAAAGCTCTGAGAAAAATCTTTGCTCTTCAGCGCCAGAGAAGTATTGTCGCCTTCTGAAAACAATTATCATCACTGCCTTAAAATACTAATGCACAAAATATGTGTATTTTGTGCATAGAAAACACCAAATCACCATCCACTGAGGTTTTGATTTTTACCCTCATTCTTCACCCAAAGCAGTGGAGTTGACAAAGCAGCAAAATATGCTATACTAATACACTATGTCAGTTCAGTATCCAAATCGCTGAAACACAAACATGTAGCTATGATTATAACATCACAGTGATGGCTTGAAAGAGAACATTTGCATTCATATAATCTTCTTTCTGGGCTCCTCTCTCCTTTGCTTTACTTGCTTCAAGCTCAGTTGACAATGATACCAAACTACATTGTCATATCACGTTTTTAGACTGCAGAAGGAAGCTGGGGTAGCATTTGCAGCAAGAACATGCTAGCTCCTCGCAGAAAAACCTCAGGCTGGTAGTTGCACCCAGGACCTCCTTGCTGTAGGGAAACGGTGGTTCCAACTGTTTCACTGTGCAGCAACGATTTACAATGGCAAGCTTACACAAGAATGGACTCTACTTAGAAAGCCAGAATCACACCAACACTTGAGAGTCCGTAATGCCTTAGCGTTACTTCTGTTTTATATGCACTTGAAGTAAGCCTGGATTCACAGAATGTTCTGTGCTCTGCAATCAAGAAACAACTGCAACACAAACCCTAAAGCAGCTGAAAACAAGGACGCAGCGCTACAGAGGGAAGATTCCTCCACAGTTTGCTTTTTCATGACTCAGGGCTGAGGCAAACATCTGTGGAAAGTATTAAGATCTAAAAGTGAGCCAATTATGAGAAAAACACAGCCCTTGGTCAGTCTTCCTCAGCCCTTCTTCTGGTTAGCCGTTGATGACTGTGACTTGTCTCCGTCTTTCTCCCTCCTGCAGGCGCGATTGGCTGAGTCTTGTCCAAGGACGGGGTTTTTGAAGAGTTACAGCAGCAATAAAAAGCCAAACTGACTGACTCATGTTGTTTATAAAAGATTCTATGCGGCAGTGGGTGTGAGGAGGTGGACCTCTTTGTTTGTGTGTGTGTATTTGCTTAGTGTTTAATCTCTGGCAGCTATTTAACGTAAATATATTCATATTCATATATATCCTTCCAGCCAATAGGGTGTTTTAAGGCTCTTTTCTTGATATAGGTGGTTTGATCTGTAAGGAGGAGGCAATTATATCTGATTGGATTCAGATAAAAGGCTTTGCTAAATGGTTGTGCGCCAGGTTCTGTTCTGTACTGTGGCTTCTTGTTCAGAGTCGTCAACACTGGATTAAAATGACAGCAGTGTGTTAGATTTCAAAGCCATTATATCGATGACAAATTTCATGAAAATATAAAACATGCTTCAACCAAGCAACGACAGCCGCAGCGTAGACATGGATTCATAGAACTGTATACATCAACACTGGATTTCTATAGTAATGATAACAACAATAATAATAACAAAAAATAAAAACACAAAAACATTAATAGAGGATTTAGAGGTTCCTCATGGGTGCACCAAACCTACTTTGCTGCTCAACCCACAAGTGCATTTTTCTTACAAATACTTTGCTCATCAAGGGGAAATGAAAAGACTTTCCAAGATTTATTGCCAAGAGGCTTTGTTACAACAAAGACAAACCAAAACAAATGTTTCTACTTCTTGTGCTGACATTAATTATTAACTTATGTTAAAAGCCAAAACAAATAGATAATTATATAGGTGTTGTTTTTTTTTTTCTTAACCAAATTGCAGTTTCCTTCTAGCATTTATAAAGCCATTTTCAATGGCAAGGTCCTTCATAACTTATGACTCTAACCATTAGGGGTTGGTATTATGCAAAAATCTACTTTTTTGAGCTTTGTATCACTGTATAGTGTCATTCCCTCAACCAAGAGAGGAAATCCCATCTTATTATTGGTGGGTGGGGAGGGGGGACCTTATACAGGGAAATTTCTTAAGAGCAATTTTGGGGGGCTTGGCAAAGTTGCAGTGAAATATAACGTAAAAATTTGGATTAAAAAGTTTTTATTGTGTTCAAGCTGCAAGACCAAAATGACTAGTGAGTGATAATGCTCAAACATTTGTTTTTCTCAGTAAACAAACTGTTGAGACCCATAGAAGTCAAACTAAAATTCAAATGTTGTTTTGATAGGAGTTTGGTTCAGTGTCTCTGATCTTGTCTCTGCAACACCTTTACAAAAATTTAAGGCTTTGACTAAAGACAAGTTTTAATGAGTAACTCCACTTAATAAAATTCCTCATAAATATTGATTTATTGCAGTGGCTCTTAATACAAGTTATGTGTTATTTAAATTAGAACTTAAGTTGCTTTAAAACTTTTTTTTAATATTTTATTTTTTTTAGGTTTTTTCATGTCCTGGATGGCTGAGAACCTATAAACAGGGATGTGTCATAACTTAAACTTAAGGCTCAGCACCAGAGTTTTTCTAGAAAAATATTAAGATTTTATTTTGTGGTTTTAACATCTCTACGTTGAAGACTGTAAGAAATAACGGCATACTTTATATATATATTCTTTTACTGTCGTCTCTGCTCTGCAATAGCCCCTCTGCTCCCATTCAGAGCTGTCGGCTAGTGCTAACGCTCAGTGCTCCCTCCAGTTTCAACTCTTCTTATTAATGTAAGAGTTAAAAAGCTAAATATGATTGAAATAGTGGCTACCTTCAACAGAAAAAAGAGCTAAGTTTATGAAAGCAATGTAGCCAGTTTTGCTAGTTTTGATTTCCAAGGCATAATGTGGTAGTTTATCATTAATCTGCCAATGTAATGAAATAACAAACTGCGGTCTGATTTTTATTGTTAATGTGTTTCTTCGTATTGAGCAGTGAAAGTAAATAAATGTTTACATGTCTTTTGTTTTAAGCATTTACTTACTGGAGGATTTTCTGTTTGTACAGGTTGCAGATTGAACCATTGTTCTAATAATGGTGGGGTGGACCTAAAAATTCATTCTTTATTTTTTATTTTAGATGTATGGCAGATTAATTTTGTTCTTTGTTTCTTTTGCCTATTCATACAGATATTGTTTAAATGCAAAGGTTTATTTTATGACTTCTTTTGGGGGAGGACCATTCTAGACTTTTCAAAGATTGGGGCGGGGGCTAATGTCTACATTCCCATTGATTTCAACTTGCTGTGATTCACATCAAAAAGGGTTAAATAGGTTACCCATCACTCCTTTGGCTGGACGAAGCTAACGCATTCTGACCAAGCTTATGTCATTTACCCAAAATGCATTGCAGCGTGATCAACATGGAGCTGTCAGTGTGACAGTATTTTATTAAAATTTATGAAATCTAAACAGCCTACATTATTGCTACTGTATTATTTTTACATCTAAAATTAATATTTCTAGAATAAAGTCTGTCGCTACAACTAATTGTGCTGCCCATAGTGCTGTGTAAACTAGATCAAACCTCCGCCCACAATAAGTTGAGCAGGCTGCAAAAGGCCATATGAATCCATTGCAATCAGAAAGCAGCTGCCAGTAGACACCTGACTGTTGTTATCTACCAGTGGAAAGGCCAGATGTCTGCAACACAGAGACACGTGGATGAATAAAGGCAACATCTCCCCTGTTGAGCTCAAAAGCTAATGTAATAAAGTATTTATAACAACACTGACACGCTGACCAGTCTGGCACATTTTCCTTACATATCAAACGCGCAAATGGACAAGCAACATTCGTACTGCCTGACATTTCTTTGCTTGTGTCGGCCCGTGGTCAAAGTGCACGCAGGTTTCGCTCGCTGTCTGTCAGCATACCAAACCGGTCCCTCCCTGCAAAGTCAGACACTAATGCTTCCACTGAAAAAGCAATTTCACACCAATTAAAAGCTGCAACAGCAGAAGACGCAATCCAGTTTTTCAGAGCAGCCTGCAGCCTCGACAACGTGATGCGAGTTCTATCGTTAGCTAAGTATGATAATCATAACAGCCATGTCATTTTTTTTTTTTTTACAAAAATACATTTGGAAAGGGGAGTAGGGGATGCATGTTTTGAGATAGAGACTATTCTTGTAAGTGCAGGGTGAATAAACTGATACTAACAGAAACAAAAATAGATAATTAAATCTGCAAAACACCTGTTTCCACCCACTGAACTTTACCATGGTGGTTAATTATGAGTAAGGAGAAGAGTCAAATAAAACAAAGTTAAAACTGATTTCCAAAACCTACTACAAAAGAGATTTCCGTAGCCAATGTTCACCAATAGATTCTCAGTTTGTTCTCATGACAGAAAACCAGTAACTTCCAGAATACAGGCACATATGCAAAGGAAATCTAGAACACAATGAATTTCATGTGCTCAATTTTTACGGAATCTTCTGAAGCTCTTCCATTATCTCAAGGTAGGTCAAAACTTATGTCTGAATAGTCCCATTGAGGTAGGACTTGAAAATGAACTTTCACAGATGCTCTCTACTGACTCATTTTCCTTACATTTCACAATTACACACCATTGTATGGTGGTTTGTGCCATAAAATGTGTCTTCAAAACACTGTTGCTACTCCCCCAAGGTCTAGGGGTTCAGGGACGGTAACATAAAATTTCTCCAGAGAAAAATAAGTGAAATGTAAAATGATTTATTACAAAAAAGTTGGTTTCACAAAACACAATACGATTTAACAAAAAAGAAAAAAAGGTCTAACCAACTAAAGAAGGTTAAGTACAAATTAGTTTACAAAATGTTCAAACAAGTCTGAGGTAAACTTAACCCAAAAGCGAAAAGAAAAATCACACAAAGGGAGCACCAAGCCTCCTAAACACGAGCTTCTAGCTGAAGGGTGGGCAATCCTGGTCCTCGAGGGCCGGTGTCCTGCAAATCTTAGACGTCTCCCTGGTCCAACACACTTGAATCCAACAGCTGAATCACCTCTCAAATGCAGTCAGGTTCTCCAGAGTCCTGCTAATGACCTCATTATTTGACTCAGGTGTGTTGAAGCAGAGAGTCATCTAAAAGTTGCAGGAGACCGGCCCTCCAGGCCTGGAGTTGCCCACCCCTGCTTGAGAAAGGAAACTACAGCAAACTACCAAAGCAGTTGCAAATTCCAAAGGTGGGGGGACAGCTGAACAAAACCTCTTCCTACAAGCTGCCCCACTGGAGGAATGATTTCAGGAGCCTTTTATAGGGAACAGGTGAGGCTCATCAACGTCTGATTGGCTTGCAATTCTCTGCTGGTCCAATGGGATGGCTGCTCTCCTGCAGCCTCCAGGCAGCCAATCGGGAAGGTGTTCTGTCACAGCTGAGCCTGCATAACAAAAAGGAGCCTGCACAGCTTCAAGAGGCCAGAGGCCGGAACAAGTGTATATCTTAGACTTATGAATAGGAAATGTTGATGTTTATGAGAGGACAGAGCTACATTTGAAAATCAAATGTTGTTGAGACGGCCGAATTGCGCCAAATGACAAGTGAATCAATTCATTTTGGGGTAGATGGCAGAGTTGTGCTTGTTAAATGAATAATGACAGTGTAGTGTGCCATCTGCTGCTGTTAAATGACCAGATGATTTTTAATTATGTCAAAACATAAAAACCTCAAAAGCTGAAGCAGAAAATTTCTTCTTTTTCCATGACTGTTTGACATGTTTACTAATCTGCATCTGTCCTTCTCCCAGGCATCAATTACACAACAACTAGTTAGGTTTAAAAATCCTTTTATTATGTTTCGCCAGCAGGATAGGCCCTCTTATCAGATCTCTCTTCCTGTTAAACCTGTAACAGGGGATTTTCTCTCTGGGAATTAGATTATTGATGGTTTTCTCATTTGAATAATTTTGCAATAAGAAGAAAATGAATTTTCTCTATCCCTCGCCTGATAGCATTCAAGCAGCTAAACTGTATCAGTGTTTTTAATAGCTTGCCTGTGGTTGTTGTTGTTGCAGCACTTTGAGCACAGTGCAGGAAACTATTTGAATGTTGTCTGCTTGAAGATAATCTTCTGCTAATAAGCGTATTTGCTTGTCACAATAGTTTTATTCGCTCGTTATGGGATGCATAGCTTTGCAAGATGTTCCCCTCTTCCGAGCCAACGTTACTCTAGTACTGCCTACTTTGCCGTATTAAATGCAAAAATAAATAAATAAAAATATATCTGGAGCTCTAACCAGAGCACATTGATCAGTTAGTTTGCTGAAAACAACCCTACCAACCAAACTTCTCTAAAACGTATTCGACCAGAGACATGGGCAAAACATTGAAGAATTCTACAGATGAAAAACAGTATTTACAAAAATAAGTACTGATTTTACATATATTGAACTTCACATCCAAATTCTGATAATGCAGCACTGAATAAAAGAATAATACAATCCGTGGGTGATTCTTTGACAATTTGATCATTTCTTAATAATGGATTTGCCTTCAAAAAGTATCCTCTGTCCAGACCTGCAGTCAAACACATCTCGGGATCGTCACTTTTTTCTCTTTGTGCGTAACAGCACCATTTTTCAGATTCTTCGGTAGGTCTACCAAAAATCCTTCTCCAAAGCATCTGAAATAACCTTTTTTGTCATGACATAGTAATAGTTTCAACAAATATGCAAATTATTATTATTTTTTGTCATACAGCAGCTTTAAGAAGACAAAGTAATATGAGCTGTTGTTTGGTGCATACTTTCATAATATTTGCCAATTGCAGCTATGAAGAAAAAACGAAGAGGGACCATTTGGCTCACTGGGGAAAGCTTTAGCAGCGATCCACTCAGCCTGGGGTTCATAAATGTCCCCACATCCTCCTGAAGCCTTTCTCTGTGGGAAACACCTAATCACCTCATGAAGCCACAGATTACGAGGACCAGTGAGATCCGTGTTGACAGATCGCCCAACTTAGTTCCAAGATACTTTCCTTGAGCCACTTCCTGGTTCAGACCACCATAATCCCCACCTGAGTAACACAGCGACAAGCAACCACTGGGGATCAGCAAACCTCCCAGAGGATCTGCAGATGATCACACACTCACCACACAGATGGGTATTTCACACAAAACAGACTCTGGTGCACTTGGACTTTTTATTCACACACAAATGACATTGTGTCGTCATCGCCACCTGCTGCTGTGGCATAGCGGAAGTGTAGCATTTTTGTTTAGAATCCCACAGACCTTGGATACAAAACTTTAAATTATTTCATTCAAAACAAATGTGCTGGAGATGCAGCTTTGGCTTCAAAACTCCTTATGCAGGATCACACACACTCACCTTTGGACCAAAGCAAATGGTCTTTACCTTGTTGATTATTTTCTACTTTTTAGACACAATGTACAAAGCAAACTGAATGTACCAGACAAAGGTAAAGTTTTTACTGTCATCTTATTCAAAGGAGTTAAAAGTTTTTATAACAACAACAACAAAAAAAACCCCTGCTGTAATCAATTATTAATATAACAAGATCCTAGTGTGATGTCGGCAACTTCCCGAAGTAGCTTGTCAACTCATCTTGTTAGCTGCGCTCATTTAGAAAAACACAAATTTCCTCTTTTAACTTGAGAAAGAGAGCTGGCTCCATCCTGCTGCTCCTGTCTTTGTTTGATCAGTCTGGTAGCAGGTGACATTACTCCAGTGTTTGAGTCTGATGCAGAGTTGTACTGGCTAATTAGATTTTTTTTTCACCACCCCTTTACACCCCAAAGCACAGCAATGTTGTTAGCACATTAACAAACTTCTTTTTTTTTTTTCTCCCTCAGACATCTATAACTGTCTCGTGGTCTCGGAGCGATAACAAAGGAGAAATCTCTGAAATGAGCAGAAAGTGACTGAAAAGTCGAGAAAAGTAATTTTAGGAGCTGTCAGGCTGCCGATGGGCCCACAGCTTCACTGCAAACAGAGGATTTCGAGTCAGCAGAAAATGAGGGATAACACTTGCAGTGTATTATCGCGACCCCCTGTTTGGTGAGTTTTCAGTACTGAGCTGCCAGGGGAAACACTGTGTACACAGAAATTTGAGAGGGCGTTTACTTGTATCACTGACAAAGACACGGACGACAGAGTTGTTCATTTAAGAAACTCCGGGTCTGCTTGTACTACTGTCAAAGGGGTCAGAAGTTACCACAATGAATGGTTTAACAATATGTAATGTATTGAATTGGTTTGTAGAAACACATCTAAAAAAAATAATAATATCCTGAAAAAGTTCTAGTTTGACAGTCAGTGTTGTGAGTTTCAAAGCACAAACTTTTATAAGCTTCCTGATTAGAAATGCAACAGGAAAAAACATCAAACTCCCAAATGTGATAAAACTGAGTTTGAATATGCATATTTTGATGCTTGTTTATCTCCTCAAATGCACTTTCACGTTGCAGACTATTCTTGGTTGTTACATATCCTTTTATGGCAATCTAGTAAACTACTGAAGTAATTTCTCCTAGACAGACAGATAGATAGATAGAAGCCTCTTGTCACCTTTAATTTTCAGCTATTTTTCAGCTGTAGCTGTTTCAGATTATTCAACATCACACAGAGAACTAGAGAACTACAAAATGTAATTTAAAAAACTGCAGCTCTTTTAATCATCAGACTCTGTTTTAAAGTCATAAGATTCATTTTTAGATACTGATTCCTCAGTGAACAGTTGAGCTCTAAGCCATTCTCCCTAAAAAATGACGTGAAAACTGGTACAACAGAAATTATTCACACAATACGAGCCTAAAACTGCACCAGTGAATGGAAGTAGCTTAAGTATCACTTTTCCAGAAGTAATCACATTTTACGGGTACGCTGCCGTACAAAACTTTACTTTGAGGACATTGACTCTGATAAATACACCATCAACCTGAATGCTGCTAAAATTTGAATGTTTTTATTGGAGGTTTTCACATAAGCAGTCATTCACAGCTAATGTTAACTTAGAGGCAAAGAGCACAAACTGTCTGGGTGAGGTGTCCGTTTGTTAGGTCTCCAGGTCGCCTGACTTCCTGCTGTCACTGCTTTTATCTCTTGGGTCTGTTGTTTCATAATGATCTCTGGCTATGGGCTAGCCTGTCTACTGTTTGGTTTATTATCTTGATCCTGAATATATATTTTTATCTTTGAGTATGGAAGTGAATTTGTATTTAAATATTGTGAATCATGAGGCCAAACTGTTAGGAACCTGGGAGATTGTTCTGTAGTTTGATTTCGTTCGAGTTTCATTATAACATTGTGTTCCTTTCTTATTTTGTTTAGCTCTGTCTCATCACTGTTTTCCATTAGTTCAGCTCTTCTTAGAGTTTCTAGTTGTGTTTATTTCTTGTAGTTATTCTTTGTTACTCTAATGTTATTAGGTTTCTGTAGTCCAGTTACTTGTTAGTGTATTATTTCCTGTCCCCCTGTGTTCTCTCCCTCGCCTCCTCTGCCACGTTCTCTCTCCCTCTGCCCAGTCCACTCAAACCTGCAGTCAGTGAGCTCATCAGCCCAGGTCTTTTGTTCAGCATTCAGCCTCCCCAGTATTAAAGCATCTCATTCTCACTCCCTGCTGGGTCCTTTTGTCTACTCCAGTTTCTTCCTCGGTCCTCCCCTAGCCCTCCTTGTGTCTCTTTGCAGGTTTCCTTCTTGTGTATGTTTGGCTTTTGCTCTGACTCCCTGATTTTTATTTTTTGTGGATTTTTGTCCCTATGTTTTTATTAAATTTATTACCATCATCTCAATGCCCCCGTCATCTGCATCATGACACAAACATGATTAACATGGAAATGTTGAAAAAGTGATAAAATATGTCCATTAAAAATAAAAATCTCTTTCTAGATGTAAAATTGAATACGGTATGTAAACAGCATTGTGAACATAACTTCTTTTTATGCTAATATTTTTGCTACATAAAAACACAATCTGATGAATAAAATTATCAAATTTCCAAACCTTGTATTTAGAATTATTGCATAAATAGTCATGAGTTTGAATATAATCACAAAATTATGACATAAAGCTAAGAAATAAATGACTAAGCCCAGCATGTTTAGATTTTCCAATCAATTCACTTTCATGGGATTTCCTAAGTATTCATCACACTTGCGTAACCCATTTTGTAAGGTTTTACAGGGGGGTTGTTTTTGCTTTGTCTCCATATCTGCCCATTAAGCCAGTGTTAATATTACATGCCTACACAGCAAAAGCAATTACCTCCACACTCATGAATATTCCAGTGGGGTTACTGAGAGGTTTTCATACTATCCTTCCCCAGATCTGACTTTTCTTTTCAGCAAAACTCGGCAAAGATTATCCACGACATCGCTCGTTCAGGAACAAAGGAGAGGGAGACGAAAATAAAACTTCCCAGAGAGTTAATGCAATTGTTTTGTCAGCGAAGGATATCAACTATGTAAGACGAAATGGCTGAATTGGATCTGCGCTCAATTTCCTAAATGCACAGATGTCTTTTCATCATACTATTACAAACAAACTTCAAAGGCGGACTGACAGAGTTCTGACAAGAGTCATCATAAAATTACTGTTTTTTTTTTTTTTGTGGATTCAAAAACAAGACAAAAATTTCAACTTGAAGTTTAAAGCGTTTCATATTCAAAGCCTTTGCATTCTTTTTACTAACAAAAATAGCTTGTTCATAAAAAAAAAGAAATATGGAAATAATAACAGTGATTTAAATTTCTTAGAATCACAATTATAATTGTTTAACCGACAGTGTTCAAACAAAATGTGTTCATAACCAAAGCATGAAAAGCATAGAGACTCACATCAGGTTTATGGTGTATATTTTGTTTCTGACGGTTTAGATTTGAAGCCGTATTTGTGGCTCTAGTGTTGTTTCTGTAGCTGCAAAATAAAAATAAAAAAATAGAATGTTTTTTATGTGTCCAAACATTTTGCATATTTATCAGTTGATTATATTTATAGATCTGGTGTGTACATGCATAAAGTTTTGGGCTGCAGTCTTCTGTGTATGATCTATCCTGTACTCCTTTTCCCTTATAGGAAGGAAAACAGTTCCCTCTAAAATAAACACATAAAAAGTTTAGTGTCATATTTCAGTTTGTTCCCTCTTGCCCAACTGTTGTAAAAATGCAGTGCAAGATGTGGATCTGTTTTAACAAATCTTGGTATTCAATATAGCTGCACTAATAAAATATTTTATGAAAAATGATACAGCAATTCTTCAACCTAATGGGCACTGAATACACCGGATATTGTAAGCTTACAGCAATTTCCGGACTATAGAGTGCACCTGCTTATAAGCCGCACCCAGTACATTTAAAAGGGAACAAACAATTTTGTACATACATAAGCCGCACCTGTCTATAAGCCGCATGTGCCTACATACAGACAGTACACAGAAAGAGTTTTCAAAGTTTTAGTAATATACCTTAGCTTTTCTTTCCAAACAGTGCCTGTGACGCGGCAGT
>CAEFZY010057943.1:0-47613 GCA_903066815.1 Brachyrhaphis roseni
ATGGCACTTGAGCTTGCTGAGCAAAAAAAGAGAAGGGGGGTGAAACACCCCTTACTCTCTCTCTCTCTCTCTCTCTCGCTCTCTCTCCACTTCAATCTGGCTTAGATTCCAGAGTGCTCCACAAACGAAGAGGCCATACTCATTGTCCTTTGCCAGATTGAACTCTCAGGTGAAGAACTGCTTATTGGGATGTGCAAAGCACAACATTCAATCATGCAAGTGATCTTTGCCTTCGGTCATGTGCTATTCATTGGAAAACAATAATGGAAGCACAGGCCTGTCTTTCAAGCAGAGTAATCAGCCACTGGAGGGACAGTCTGACCAGCTTGACCTTTGACTTCAGTAAATCCCTATGGGTCAAGTGAGGAGGTCAGCACTGGGCCAGCTCAATAACTGGGGGAGAGGCCAGTCAATGAGTGAACACCTCCATCAAAGAGTGAGGGTCAGTGGCAGGTAAACCTATGGCCTCAGTCAGTGTTTACTCTGAGGCGCCTCGTTGGTGTGTGTCTTAAGGCCTTTTGGCACAAGAGTGTGCACACAGGGGTGGAAATGAGATAGGGTGGGAATGACGACAGACGGGAATGTCATCCACCCTCTTATCATTAACATGCTTCACCTTTATTCAGTCTGACACACTCATGGCCATAAACACCTCCACCGAGCCATTAACACACACTCATACACTCACATGCTCGTATTCAGGTAAAATAAATAGGAAGAGTCTAACTTTACTCAGCTGGGTGACTCTTTGAAAGAGTTTATTTGGGTACAAAATGAATTCACCCACATATACAAACATTGATATTTTGTGTAAAGATATTACTTTACTTAGGAAATTATTGTCCTAAATGGGACAAAACTTTAAATTCCAGCAATTCTGGACTGTTTCACATTGAAATAGTTCAGAGGAATAATTTTGATAGGCAGGAATGATTGCCAAAAAATGTCATGCCTTCATTTGGTTTGGTTCACTTTGACACTGCACTTTTGAAAGGAACCAAACTGCCTAGATGGTTTAATGCAGTTAAAACTGCTGCAATCACAAAAAAGCTGCCCAGCATGAGCAATAGACATGTATGGCAACCTGATTAGCATTTAGAGATATTACAAAACTAGCTCTTATTTTAATTTTAAAGTCACACCTGAAATGAAAGTTTCTCCTTTTAATAATTTAGTGTCAGCTAATGACAATGATAATACTAATTCTTGAGGTAGCCGAAATGGTCATTGGGCATCGGAAGAAAACAATTCTGAAAATATCAAATGTTGATTTCCACCACCAGAAAATAGAATAATAGATAATTGGTTTATCCTTCCTACCCATTAAATGTTAAAATCACTGAGCAACTATTTAATTTTTCCAACTCATATATGTGTTCATAAATCATACTGTACGTCTAAGGGACGTCACCTACACGAAGTAAATTAAGTCACAATTTTGGTTCAAGTGAAATGCGACCAACATTTTCAGGTGGACTAGAGTTTATTAGTTTTTGTCTAAACCAGAGTTCAGATGAGCTTTGATCCTGACCCACAATAACCAAATGCCCAAACAGCTCTGGTATAATAGTGGTAAACAAACCATTTCTAATTCATTTTCTTATTGTGTATTTTTATGAGTGTTTTGTGATTTAAGAAGATCATAACCATACTTGAATCTCTTCCATCCATCCACCCTTTATAACAACTTATCCACGCAGGGTTGTCAGGGGGACGGGTGAGGGGTTTGAACAGTGGTTATCTCAAACAGTCATTGGACTGGAGGCAGAATACACCCTGGGCATGTTGCCAGTGCTCAAATCTCATGTATATTTGAATTGAATTTAATATTATTTTTGTAAGCTTAATAATATTGCACATTCCCTTTCATTGATGTTTGGGCCAGTTGACGTTTATGAAATATGAAAGATTATTGCCCCCGATCACAAAAGTGACCTTCTGCAGACAGATATTTATTGGAATCAAATGCCTGCATTTCCTTACAATAAACCATAAGTACATTTTTTAAAATTATTTTAAATCATCGCTTGTCAAACTTGGTACAGAAAGTCCCTCTGGCAGATTTGAACTGATGCATTAACAGTCTCAGAGTAGAAGGATACATTTCACACAGAAGTAGATGGAAACAAAACAATAGAGGTTATGAGACCCCTATAAATATTAACTACCAGCAAGAGGTCGTCAAAGGCATTTTGGTTTGATTAGGCTTAATTTGAGTTCAGTGAGTCAAGCACATTACTAATAGGACATACTTCAGAAATGTACAATTAAATAATAATATACAATAAAATAAATTCATATGGAATTGCCAAGTAAATGTGCACAAAATGGTTTACTTATGGACAAAAAATAGCAAAGAGAATGGGATGTAATTTAAAAATATAGGTAAAAAAAAAAATCCAAGCAACATTTATAACCTTTGGGTGGGTTTCTGAAGGTTTTCTGCCTCCTCAGGTAAAATAGCTAAACCAAGTAGAGAGGATGTTTATTGATAATGGTTAAAGAATATGAGGTGTTTACTGTTTGACTTATACTGTCATCATGTGCATACATATAAAGTTTTTAAAAATGCAAGAATCCTCCGCTGCAGTGAGTAGAGTATTGGGCGTTTGTGCTTATTTCAGCATCCCATTGGTGCAAAGAGGAATTCATTAAAATAAAATAAAAGCAAACGGCAGAATCAGATAGGAGAATGCTTAGAGCTGCATTCCCCTGTTGTTATTATTGCCAAATCGAAGAGAGAGGGGAGGCTAGTAATAAAAGTCATTAAATAAAATAGAAAAAACGTCTTTTAATAGGGCCCTTGTCATTGTGAATTTAGTAGCCTTTCTATCCTCTGTTCCCTGTGCCTCAATGCCTGGTGGAGACTAGAGGGGCAGCAGTTCTGTGGAAGCAGGACTGAATTCCTAGACAGACTCAGCCAGCCAAAGAGCTGTGCTGATACACACCCAGCAGCCACAGTCTGGGACAGGAGAAAGGTCAGGCTGGATTGGGGTAGGGGACGTGGGCAGACATTACAGAGATCAGGCTGGAACTTTATTACTTTAGCTGGTTTAGTTAAATAGGGCCTAATGCATGCAACTCTTGTAGTGTGTGTTTGGAGAGGTCCTTAAGCATTGGTTGCAAAAGCCCTGCAGTGTGGCAGATTCAAGGAAGATAGGCTTGGTCTTCAGAGTGATGATTTAAGAGGGGAAGGAAGGCAATGACTATGTCTAGGACCAGGAATAGTGCTGGGACAGAGGTTGGCTCCAGTCAGGTAGACAGGCTGGGGAAAATAAGGGAAACAGACGTTGGTCCCTGTGGACGATGCCAGGGCTGTCTAAATGTATGTCTTGGGTAGAGTATTGCTGAAAATACAAACAGGAGGAAAAGATTGTAGAACAGTGAATAAGGCACTCTACAGGATAATACATTTTGCCATATATCCAGAGGCATTTCTGAGGTGCACTGACCAAAAGTTTCTAATCTCTGCTTTTTGTAAAGCCATCCATCCATCCATCCATCCATCATTGAGAGAGGCAATGATGGATGGATCCATCATTGCCTCATTCTGATTAGTTATTTAGAAATACAACATAATATATTAGTCACAATATTTTGGTCTTCCTTTTTTAAAATTGTGTTTGGCTCCTTATATTGGCATTAGCATGGCAAGAACAATTAAACTTCACTCTCTGTGTAAATATTTAAAGTTGAGATTTCCAAACAACTGTCAGAATTTCCAAAATTCAGCTTGTTCCATGATGGAGGCTGAAAGTTCAAAAAGATTAAACAGAAACACTTTGCTGCATGTTGTTCAACCTTCATGTTTTCTACTGAAAATCATACTCTCCCTTGTATACCGTCAGGCTTACTGAACTACAGGCTACTTATTACAGATCAGCGTTTAGCAATTTACGTATTAAGTTGCTCACTGATACTGAAAATAGCTAATCCAGAGTTTCTGACCAGTGAGTCCACAGTTAGGGTTCACTGAGTTTAAAGTCTCTTGATCATGAGGCAGTTTCTCTAATGTATGTATTTTGAGGTTGTTGGATGTTGGGACAAAGCAGAGAAAGCTTGGTATGTTCTGGAAAATTGATCCTCAATATATGCAATGTGGCATTGTCATAAAAAACTGCTTAATGTTATGAAGAGTTAAGAAGGATAGCCAAACTGATTTTATGCAACAGAACTAAATTTTAAACATACATTTTTAGTCACTCCTAGATGCCTTTCTTTTTGGATTAGAAATATTTAATTTCCTTTTGAATGAAATAAATACTTTCTTACATATAAGATATTTGTGCAATGTTTTCTAAACAATAATTATATTAAACTAGAACTAAATACTATAAACTAAGTACTAATTCACAGACGGCATACACAGGACATACTTTGTTTAACATTTGCACAGCCATATGTGCAGGATCCGACAGGCCGACACAAAGCCAGGCTGGGCTAATGTGTTTCCATTACACAACAGCTGAAAGGTATCCCCTCATCTTTCCATTCAGCCAACCCAAGGGGACAAAGGCCTGGAATCTGTTTCTCCCGTCCACTAAGATACACACAGCCAGACAGAGAGGACATTTTCTCTAAAGAACCTTCGCTTGCATTTATTTGCTGCCCCTTGCTATTGGACGGCCAGATGTTTATAGTTGCTCTGGGCTAAGCCATGTTTCCATGATGATACAAGCTCAGGGTTAGTCACATGCCTAAGGGAAGACCAGAGGCGCCAGATCCTGGACCAAATTGCTACGTCCACAGGCTCACCGTGGACTTGTGTCCAAAGGTTATATCTGTTCTCATGACTGTAGGATATTTAAGATCCAATTAGGGTTGTCAATATTTTTTCAAATCATACATCATAGCATGCCAGTATTTCTTTAGCTCCAAAGTCACAAGTTTTGTCCCTGAAAAACATGGTTTCCCACATGACCACAGCATGTTTTAAAGCATTCTGCATCCTTGTCGTCAGTGGTAGGCATGTGGGCTCATTCTCAATGGGCATTGTAAAAAGATAAAGGAACTGCTCCAGTCCAACAGCAAAACAAAACCAGATCCACCCACTTACAAAGAAACAGCCCACACACAAACAGGGAGAATAAGCCCTCACACACCAAAAAATAAATAAATTAAAAAAAAATCTCTGCAGAGCCTGCCCGTGTTATGTAGAAGACATGTTCGTGCAAGATTCAAGTTTTGGATCTCAAATTCTGCACCTTCGTGAGCAAAATGCTTCAGAAGTCAATATGTTTCTCAAGAAGCCCTTTGAAAGCCTTGCTAGGGAAATTGAGTGTGTTCTTTCACAAAAGAGCTCAATGTTGCTTTAACTTTGGAAGCCAAATTTCTCCTTGGCATTTGGCTTAGAGCTTTTTCACACAAACAATAACCAACTAGTTTGCGCAGTGTTCTTTATCACTTCTTTGTTTGTTGTCTTTCTTCATGCTGTATTACAATGTCAGAAACTGTCATATATCTTCAGAAGAATGCTGAATGCCAAAGCTGGCATGTGTTCTCACAGCTTTCCTTCGAGATGAATAAGAGTTTTATGTTGAATCCCGTTTCACCCATTGTCCGTCATTCTTAGTCCTCAACCCTACATTTCTAAGGGGCATACGGTTGCAATTGTTTCTGCAAAGAGGGAGGGTAGAGGGAAATATCTTTGTTGGCCCTAAACAAGAATTTTCAGAAGCAAAAGCTGTATTCTCAAAAATCCTTTCAAATATGAATATTTTCTCAATTAACTTTTAGGTAACAAAATAACTTATTTGGTGTCACAGTTATTTACTGTTAATCAGTAAAAACACACAAAAAACAAACTGACTATACCTTAGTATAAAATATTTTATTGTCATAACAGCCATGATTATCATTTCAGTTCCTCTTAAAAACAATAAAACTGAAAAATAAATAAATAAATAAATAAATAAATAAATAAATAAATAAATAAATAAATAAATAAATAAATAAAGGCTACAAAACACTTTCTATGCTTTTATCCACAACCCTATAGTGCAACTGACTTGCATTTTAATGCTGAATTACGTTATGGTATCAATTTTATTACGACTGCGTAACAGACGGCATGACCTACTTTCTGATTAGCTCAACTAATACTTAACCGACCAATTGTGTACACTCACAGAACATTTAAATTTAATTAGAAATTTTAGGGGGGGAAAGACATCAATAAGCAACTGACAGCATAGCAAAAGCAACATAACCTTTTCTGCCACACTACAAAAGTTGACAGGGCTTGAAGTTCCATAAAGTCCCTTTCCTTTCCTTACGTTTAGACTCCCAGAACATGGCAAGATACAAAGCAGTGGTACAGCACCTTTACAAAGTATACTCTTTTGTTTTTTGATCAAGGAAAACATTACTGGCCATGTTCAATAAACAACAGGAGCACAACCCATCACTCTTATTACAATAACACTGTCTATGCTACAGTTAGTTATTAAAGATGCCTCCCCAAGCAGACAGCCCAATAAAAAAACTACTTAATATCAGCCCGTTTACTCAAGCAAAACAACAAATAATACACAATATTCTGCTCAGCAAGACATTGAATGGCTTTTTCTTCTACATTTTTGCATACAATCAAAATAATGATAAATAAATGTAATAAATAAGTATTGTTATACCTGCAAGACATAAGTTATGCAACTTTTGCACCAGTAAGAAAAAATAGCTGCTTTCTGGTTTTAACTGGAAGCAATTAAATACCATAAAACTGCCAGAGAGCGAAATTGTGGTATTTTTACCTAACGGTATCGTATGATGAGAAGCTCATGCAGGTTCGTGCCATGTTTATATAACATATCTACTATACGTTTGCAGTAATTACAGAGATAAAAATAATGTACCAGTGTCTTTAAGGGCAGTGCCTTTTCTAGGTGGAGCACTTCATATTATTACCTGAATTAAATACCGTGGGATAAGTGGAGAAGAAGGGCTTAGATGAGGAAAACCCTAAGAAATGAAATCCAACCAAAGAGAAGTCTACGTGATGATCGACTTTAAAAACAAACTGTCTGAAAAAAAAAAGAAGCATCCTTGTGCTTGTTATTTCACAATCCCGTTGACATCATGATGAAAAGGGGGTGAACTGGAGTAGATGACGCTGAAACCTAATTAAGATTCTCCAGAGCGTGAACAAATTAACCTGAGTTATGAGCATGCAGACGCAAAAGACAGATCTGCTCACACACAACACACACACACCAATTTGTCTCTGAAATAGGTGGAGCAGAGGAGGATGACATTCACACTCAAACAGGCATGACCGCCATGGACATCCAGCGATATTTTAGGCAGGGGAGAAGCAAATTATTACAGGCTATCTTTTCCAGCAACACCACCGTGGAAAACACACCAAAAATAGTCGACAGGATATGCGACTCTGCTCTCCGTTCTACTTGAATTTAAAGCAGCCTCAAAGTGTCCACCTCATCACTCTGATTTGGGGCAGCGGCATGATAAAAATGACATGCAGCCTCATGTGAAAAATTAGCTTAATGGGGAAAACTGGATAAATAGGCTGTAGCATGTAGCCTATGCTAATGATATAGCAGAGAGCGACATATGCCAGGCATCAGTATGTCACTCCTTGGGGATATGGGGCTTACCGTAACAGGATAGTAAGGGTGTGTGTGTATGCGGGTGTGTGTGGGGGTGTGTGTGATGCTTGGCATTATGGGGTTTTTTTTACCTCTTAGAACAAAGAAGGTGGGAGGGGGTTAGGGATATGAAGATGAAGGGTCAAAAGGAGGCGGAGCGGGGCTGTCTATGTTCTGAATAAATGAGACAAGAGGAGATGAACTTGACCCTGACTGGAGGGTTGAAACAGGAAGGAACGTAATGAAGTGCAAACATGCTTTGTCATGCCATGCTAGAGCCATAGGATTAGAATTCTATAATTAGAGGATGGGGCTCCGTAATGCTAGCCTTTCTTTTCAAGCATGATGAGCCACTGACTCTAAACTGCACAAAGGAAGAGGAGAACAGATGCTGCGATCAGAACAGGCAGGTCTTGAAGTTTTGCTTTAACAGTGGGTTGATGCTCAGCTGCCACAGTAATCAGACTGACTGATACGTTCAAAGAAGGTGAAACTCAGCGAGAAACAGTAGCATATTTCTGATCACCTCATAACAATTCCTCCTACAAGGTGACTTGGTAGGTCCAGGTACAATGTGGGTCACTGGTATTAAAGTACAAGAAAAAGTTTTAAAGTTACGGACTCAAAAATGTTCAAAAGTTTACATAACATCATGTGAGAGAAAGTGCAGGAGTGATCATTTTCTCCAGTTGTGTAGAGCTTAGAATAATGGATCACCACTGCCCCTCCCTCACCCGTAGCTGGTCAGCTGGCTGAAAGAAGAATACTAAACTTTTTCCTCACTTAGAAAATATACTACTTTGGCTTTTTGAAAATGTTTCACGTCACAAAGTAACAAGAAAGACATGGCATGGCAGTAAAGCATCCCTGTTCATCACTCCTACTGATGTAACACTGCTGCAAAAATACAACTCGCAACTGCTGTGTGGGCAGATAACTAGCCAAAGAAGTGTGATTCTCTTAATCAGTAAACTGGACACAATAAATGCATTTCATCAGATTTTTTTGTTTTTCAAATTAATGACATTTATTTACGCTCTCGTGGAATCAACACTGGAGAAAATGGTAACAATTCCGACAACACCGTCAGTTTTGGGGGTTTTCAGACATGTATTTAAAGTTCTCACAATGACGATAAATGCCCAATACTATTGAACTTCACACATATACATACTGGTATAAATAAGTGTTGCTAAAAGTAGCTTAGCTCTGGTTTCCAACTAGAACATACTAGGTAGGTTGGGTATGGTGACATTTGAAGTAAATAAGTTGTCACCATCACTTGCTCCTTGTTCACTGTTATCTCCTTTCAGTTTATACTGAGTGATCTGGAAATATTGTCCCTGCAGCTCTCTTTTAAGAAGTTTCTCTTTGAAGAAAAAGTGAATGTGCTGCACAACTCATCTTTTTGGCTTTTAATTAGATTTGATTTATCTAAATTTCTTCTGATTATAGCTAAAGACAACTCAAGTTCCTCCAGAGGGACTTGTACCACAGTTCGATAATCATGGGTGTAATGCATGCCTTTCTCCCTATAAAATAAGGCTCATGCCCAAGGCATCCAAACTGCAAGTTATGCCTGCACAGTATTTGTAATTGTTCTGTGTGGGAGCCTGCTGCTGACAGGGAGACAGAGAGTGAGTCAAGCTGTAAGTTTGCAGAGGCTAGCACAGGAACAAACCTGCACTTTAACGCATTCATATTCCTCTGAGTTTTCTCTCTCACAATCGCACAGGTAAATAAGGGCCAAAAAAATTCCTCAGATGTTGCTGTGAACATTTTGTCAGCTTGTTAAAATGCAATCAGGACTCTATTTAAGAGGAGCACCAACCTTGTAGTGCTTTACGGGAGGCTGCAAATAGTCTGATCTGCCAAACGTATACTATAATTTCAGACTTAATATGCCTTCTGACAACTAAAGGATGTAAATATGTGGATGAGAACAGCTTTATTGAGAATCTGCCCAAATTAATACAGTTCCAGTGAGGAAGGAGAGCAGGAGAAAGGTCAGCAGAAAAAGTAAACTGGAAAAGCCCAGCGTTCAGATGCAAGCTGTCAATTTTATATGTGTACATTTACAAACAACAAATGTGGATCAAAGTGCTTTGCAGTCAAAGCATAATGACTTATTAAACATGCTAGTAAGTGATTAATGTATAAAACAGGAATAAACAGGAATTATTTTATGTTTAGGCTCCAGAAATGTTTGGCTGGTGAACTATGAACAAGAGTTAAATCTGTTTTAGAACCAGGTCTTGTTAAGGTTGAACTTCCTCAACTCGGCACTCGGCAGGTGACAAATTCATCAGTGATCTGACAGTCGAAAGAGTGTGTTGGAGGTGCGGGCTGAAGCTGGCTTGTATGAGCCCGTTATAAACGAGGAGCAGCGGATTGCTAGATAACACTTTGCATTCATATATGAATATTTATCCCGAAGGCTGGCATTGGAACAGATGAGCTCGCATGGGAGAAAGAACAAGCTATCTATCTCACTCTCTCCCCATTTCTGAGCCTCATTCTTTACTTTCATACATTCCCTTCACTTGCAATCACCATTTCAATGCCTCTCTTTCCTCTTTTGCATTTTCCACCCACATTTTCCCTCTAGGCTTCCCCTCTTTTTCTTGATATCGCCCGATCTATTGCTCTTCTCCTAAAAAAAAAAAAAAAAAAAAAGCTACCCCCTCCAATCTCTTCTCTTCGCGGCACTGATGCATGGAAAGAGATGAAGCAAAAGAAAAGGGGAGGAAAAAAAGAAAAAGCGTGTGATTAATGTCGTTGAGAAAAAAGATAAATAATCACAGGAGACTGGGGGCTGGTAGTTGGCCTTAGGGGAGTAAATATGGAGAGTTTTATAGCTGCTCACTTGGGAGCAAAGGGAGGCAGAGGAGGAGGAGGCTGGAGAGGAAGGAGAGGAATACGGCGACAGCAGATCCATTCAAGTATATTAGTTCCCCCCTCCCATCTCCGTACACAATAACCTCTTCGTCTATTCTATTGCGCTACTGTCTTTCATCATCAGTGCTGAATCCCATCCCAGTGACAGCACAAACACACAGAAGGAACCGCACAAAGCCACGCATGCACCAACGCTCGCCTGCACACACCCTCGCAATCAGCCCATGCTTCTTTTACAGGCCAGACCCACTGGATGTGTTTGATGGGGCCAATACATGTGGTGTGTGATGTGGCTGACATCCACACACACACCCCTCACCCCCACCAAGCCCCCAGTCCCCACCCTCCTGAGCTCGTCCTGCTTTTAAGCCCTCATCCTCCAGTGGCTGCCTGTCCCCTGGAGTAGATTGCATCTTTTATTTATCATTTGCTCTTCCTTGGCTGTATCTTTCCCCAGCTAGTAAAAAAAAAAAAGAGAGAGAGAGTGTAAGAAATTCTGGGGCAAAAATCGCAATCAGCATAACATGCCCTCCTCCCTGCTGTGTTCTCGCCTGTCATTCTCCACTCTCTGTGAGCATGCGGGATGAGACTGACAGCCCGCACAGATGAAGACAAACACGTGCGTGTGTGTGAGTGTGTGCACAACCTCTTTCTGTGTTTTTTTAAACCCTCTACACCAAAATATATTTTTAAAAAAGAAGAGCCACACAGACGGCCACAGAAAACAGAGTTGCACCAATCCGGCTCCTCCTGGCCAATACCGATGTTCTCTTCGATCTGACCTGCTGACCCTGATTACTGATAGACGTCTATTAATTGTAGTTTGGAATCAACCTGATAATTAAGGAGTTACAATATAATCATTCGTGATTTAAAGCACATATCTCCCTAACCTTTATCGGCTTTTACTGACCTCAAAAACAGGGTGTCAACACCAATGCTAAGGGTTGATGAGTTTATAAACCAAAAACAGTGAGAGTTTCTAGTTCTGATGGGCTTTAAAGTTATGGGGAAAAAAGTCGGATTTTTCAGCATTTTATCTGCCAATCACCAATTAAAGCTGAAATACGGTGGGGGAGAGGGGGCTGATTCCAGTCTCTGGACGATCAAACGGAGTGTCGCCAATGTTTTTTCCTCTCTTGTGACAAATACTGGTGGCAGGACTGGCTCTGAATTGAAAAAAGTCAAAGGAAAGAAAAATACATCCAAACTGAGAACTCATTGAGACGCAATGATAAAAGCTTTATTAACTTACAATAACCAAAACGAGTCGTTGAGATTCTTTTTTGTTTTTCCCATTTAGATTCATAATCCTAAAGAAATGACAAAACAATAGGTAGACGTCGATGCTGGACCGATCAGGATGGCTTTCTTTGACTTATCTATTCCGATTGTATTTGTTTCTTCTTTTTCTGAAGTCTATAACACATGGGCAAAGTCATGTGTAGAGGTGGTAGTTCTGAAACCAACAGAAAATATAGGAATTATAAAATTCTCTCTCTGTGTATGCATCAAAACACGTCGTCAGTCTTTACTAGGTTTTATTTTACTAAAAAAAAGTGCATCCACAAACAGACGTGGTCGATGCATTTAAAGAGCACAATAGGTGGGAATTCTTAGCTTTGATGCATTAATTAGAAACCAGAAATATGTTGTTGTTGATGGTTTTTTCCCCCCAACATTTTACCTCCCAAACTGGAAAAACTTGGCTGATTCCAACCTCTGGACGACGCTTCGGTGGATCTCTAGTTCCAAATGACCTCGTTCCCCTCTTTCTGACTACTTAACCCAAAGCACACACACTTATCTACTTAGTGATGCCTCATACTTTTTTATTTCACCCCGGGCTGAGTGTTCAGCTTCCTCAAGCCCCAAAAAGAGTGAGCACATAAATGAGCCTAATGCTGGGGAATCTGGTAAACAGGCCAGCGAGAGAAAGGGAGAGGGAGAGAGAGGAGGGAGAGCTGCCTGCCTGTCTGTCTGCTCCATGGCTACTATTGTGCACTGCACATTCTCTGAGCCCACAAGAGCTGAAGCCATCTCCACAGATTCTTTAGGGGGGAGATAGTAAGCCAAGAAGTGAGATAGGAAGGGAAGGGGGGAACAAGGGGAGAGAGAGAGATGGAGATGGTGAGAGAGGCAGGGAGGGAGGAAGATCATGCATAAAATCTTGTTTACAGAATGCATTAAGATTCAGATGAACTGGGGAGGGTAATGGGATTAGAATCCTGAACCGCTTCCAAGGGTGGGGAGTCAGATTGACAGCTGAGTCTATTGCACTGACGAATCTAGTGAAATATTCGGGCTCTGGCAAAGACAAGCCAGCTAGCCAAGAGGGGCAGGGAATCAGAGGGGGTTTGCTGAGCCTGGAGCAGCTCTGTTTACTCCTAGCTGTACCACAAATAATGCAGCTGGAAGACAAAAACAACAACAACAGCAACATATCGTTGTCTGTGTAGGTGCATGCAGCTTGGGCTTCAGTTATATGTTGGAGAAGCTGGGGAAAAAGAAAGAAAAAAAAAAAGCTTCAGTGTGTCTCACAAAGATGTTTGGCAAACAAAATAGAAGCACTGTGGCTTTAAATCGCCGTCCCTCCCCAGCCTTTCTAAATATCGTCTATTTAGCCAGCGGTGAAAAGATATAGGGGGCTTTTGTCTGCGTACCCATTGGTGGGGGCATGGAGAGCTGGAAAGACACAAAAATAGGAACAAAGTCCTGAGCTTCCAATTGGAATTGCTCGGGGGCCATTCAATGCGCACAGCTCAGTGGTTAGAAACAAGGAGAAGTGGGCTAAAATTACGGGCTTATCTGAAAATAGGCTTTTCTCACACAGCTATAGGGTAGACTGGTGTGGAAATACCCTGCATTGTTTATAATAGGCACGGCTGTGGAAAAGAAACACAAGACCCCGTGGAAGGTCCCCGGGAAAAAGCAAACAGGGCGAGTGAGACATGTTTTCTTTCTTACAGTCTGTTTTTCCTGCATTATTGTGACGCTTTAGTCCACTCACCGACTTGCAATACGTTGTCCACCCAGCCACCCTCCAGCAGAGTGACACCCCGCAGAAAAGGCAGCTGGGTCTCGTCATTATTGTCCCCGCTAGATCCACTTTCCTCTCCCCCGGCGTTGAAAGAAGAGTACATACAGATCTCCTTCTCGCTTCTCGGGAATGACCAGTAAACGATCCTCCGCTGGACGGGCTCCGGGATCCTCTCGAACCGCTCCTCCACCCGCTGGAACGGCCACTTTTCCGCGACTCTGCGCGCCGCGATGTCGAGCAGCGACTCGGGGTTGTGCGTTTTCCCGTTCCCGGACCCTCCCGGAGCGGACCCCGCGCCGCCGCACGGGACTCCTCCAGCCCGCTGCCCCTGCCTGCATGCCGGGTTGTAGCCGGGCCGGCAGCAGAGCCGCTTGGCTGGGGGCTGCTGGACTCGCTCGGCCATGATCGCACCGCTTCCAACCTGAAGCGCAGTTCCTCTCCGATCATATAAACGGGATAAGGAAGAGAAAAGGGCAATCTCGAACCGATTGTTTGCCGTACATGGAGAGGCTGCCCTTATTTGGAGAGGTGGGCGGACCTTGTGAGTTCCGTGAAGTCCTTTGTGTTGTCAAAGTAACGAGGATGGGCGGGGCCCTGGAAGGCAGCCAGCGCACGAGTGGCGCTATAAAAGGAACTGGAGGCGGAATTCCCGAACGTCGGCAAATCCTTTGTGAAGCCGTCCGGGAGCGCGAGGGCGGAGCCCCGGCGGCCGACGGCCTTTGAAGTTTCCTTTTTATTTGAGTTTAAAGGCGGGGACTTAATCCAGGGGCGGCCTCGCAGTTTCCCACAGGGGTAAAAGGGGCCAAGAAAACTGACTTTCTTTCCCCCATCTTTGGAGGATAAGCTATCACCCAGAGCTCCAGTTTCTTCAGTAACTGATGGTTGATTTTGTAGCTCAGGTTTAAAAGGACTTTCGGCTGTCAGAGATAGAAGGGCCGTAGGAGGAGGAGGAGGAACATTAAGATATGAAGCGGACATGCCTGTCCACTTTGGTCACATCACTCACATATAGGTCAGCTGTTTGGTACACTGTTATTTCCATTTGCGAAAAGTTAAAGTTAAAAAGTTAATGCCAAGAAAGAGACTGTTATTGCGACTGTTGGCTTTAAAACAGTGACTTAAATAAGAGGACGAGTTCAGCAGCTACTCTCCAGGTGAGAAAATACGTGTTTTGAAAGGAGTCACCATTCTATCTTCAGAAACTAAAATGGGTTGCACGCTGATGGTTTTAAAGATCGGTGCATATATATGAATATTCACACACCTTAACATTTTTCACATTTCATTCTGTTTCAATCACAATCTTCAATATATTTTGTTTGGATATTATTTCATAAACAAGCACAAAGTATTAAATACATGTGAAGTGAAAGAAAAAGGCGATGTCCCTGAATAAAATCAAGTTCATCAACTGGCTTTCGCAAGTCACCTTATTCAGAAATAGAGATACTGAATCTCAGTAAAGCTACATCTATTCTATGGACATCTCAGAGGTTTGCTAGACAACATCGGTGAGCAAGCAGCATTGTTAAAACGAAGGAACGGGACAGGCCAGGAATAAAGCTCTAGAGAACGTTAAAGTAAAGCCATAAAGTTTATAAAACAATATCACTTTAAGCATATCAAAGAACACAGTTTGATTCATTATTTGTAAATGGAGAAAGTATTTCAAGCCATTCCATTCCAAAGCCATTCAACTGAACTGACAAGGCAAGCAGGAGAAGTATTTATCAGAATAACCACTAAGAGACTCATAGTATCTCTGCAAGGTCAGGAGGGACAATATGTTGATAAAGGTCATCATTATTTATGCACAAATCTGCCTATTATGGAAGAGATAGGAAAAGACAGCCACTGTCCCAAAAGAAGTTGCATTCACACAAGTCATGTAGGGGAATATTGGTAAAAAAAAAAAAAAAAAAAAAAAGAAGAAGCTCTGGGTTGATAAGACCAAATCTTACATGCAAAGTGCTACATGTAGCAGAGGAAAACTAACACAGTATATCACTCTAAATAAAGCATCCCCATAATAAGCCATGGTGGTGGCAGTAAAACTGATGTGTCTACCCTGGAGGCAAACCTGTTTGAGGCAGCAAAAGACTTAAGACTGAGGCAGAGGTTCGCCTTACAGGTCAGCAGCAACCCTATAGCCAGAACTACAAAGAAAAGATTCAGATCAAGGCATTCGTTCTTCAGAATGGAAAAATTCAGGCCTGAATTCAATTGTGATTCTTTTGTGGGAAGAAATTTAAGTTCAATGAATCTTCCCATCAAATCTGAGTGATCTATATGTAATGTACAAAAAAATGGGTGAAGATAGGAGTTTCTAGATGAAGATCTGTAGTTGCAATTGTCATGAAAGGTGGTCTTCAAAGTCTTGACTAAGAAGGGCAAAACACAAATGTGAACCACATCTTTCAGGTTTCTCCTCATGAAAAACTTAGTAAATCATAAACTGTTTTCCTTTAACTTCTGAATCAATTACTACTTTATGTTAATCAATTTCAGTTATTCAATTTATCGGTTTACTTGACAAGGACATTGTAAATAATGATTTCTGCAAATAAAACTGTTTAAGTACTCTTTGCAAGGCAGTTTAAATGCATTGTGTTTTGCAATTCAAAGTACAGCATTTCCACTTACCCATACATTAGATCCAGTAATCCAAGCATGATCAATTAATTTTAATTATTAAAATGATGTTGATAGTGTAAAGAGTCTCACTTTTGTTTGACTAACACACTAACCAGCATCTGTAGGGAGGGGCAGCTTTGCATTGCGTACCTTCTGGATCTTACTGTGTGGTTAGACATGTGAAGCTAAAAGGAATGCAACTTTAAAAAAATAAAAAGTAACCACCTTGGGGATGTTTTTCTAAATTGTCCATAAACTTGGCCAAAACTATGCTGGTAAACCAGGATGTGTGCATACAGAGCCTCTATCTGGTGCATGTGTTCTCAGCTGCCCCTCTCCATCCTCTGTGAGTAAGTCTAAAAAGGCTGGCCTTTGAACTGCTCTGAAAGTGATCCATGCCTTATGGACAGAGCAGATGTGGCCTAACCTGATTTGGTTTCAATACTTCCCCACAGGAAGTTCACAAAGCCAGCAGGTCCTCCTTTGTTATGTTAGTAATTTTTCTCAGAGGGCCACTGGAGCCTCATGCTTTTTTTCCCTTACAGTTGTTGCTATATAATTTGCTTTTTTCAACTTTGCCAAAACTGTTTCACAGATTATTCAATGTTTCAGCAGCAGATAAATGTCATCCTGTTCAGTATCTTGCAGGAAAATCCACTTGTCTGTTATTCAAGTCTTGTGTACAATTAATCTGACTGTAATCATCCTTTTTGTAGCTATTTTGTCACACTTATGGTCTACATAATGAAGCATATTGACTCACTAAAAAAAAAAACACAATTTGTGTTTTAGTTCACAGATGTTCAAATTCTTAATTTTTTCCTAAAAAGAAATTAAACAAGACACTTTTGATTTCCTTTATTCATAGCCTTGTGGTTCTAAAATTCAGAAGTGAGATGATGTTTCAGTGATTGCTAGTAAATCAGAGCTGCTGATATTCTATGTCGACAAAAACAAAAAACAACAACAACAACAACAAAAAAACCCTGATCCTTACATTTACCATATTCTGAAAAAGCTTATTTTATTAGACCCAACATCTTGGTTCATTGCTAACTTGTAACATTGGAAGTGGGCACAAAAGTTGTTCTTTATAAGCTCTGAAATAAATGAACGTTTTATTTCCAGGCATTTAAACTATTAGTTCGACGGAATGTGATGATGAAAGGCTAAAACGCTGAAAAAAGGTAAGATTAGGGTTACTTGTTAATATTTTTAGTTTTCAAAGCTAAAGGACTACATTGCCCATCAGCCAATGTATACGTCATATCCTATCACGAGTGAAGACTTGTGCTGCATTCAGGGCCTCTTTGGTAAACTAAGGCACGGACTTCCTAAAATTGAAGTCGTTCACAAAATTTTGACACTGACGCACCACCTCTGTTAAAGCTCACACCATTTTCATTGATATATGCTACAAAGTTATGTAAAACATACGTAAGTGCACATCATCAAACAAAACACAAGAAACGCTCATAATTAAAAAAAAAAAAAAAAAAAAAGTAAGGACGAGTTGCCTTTTCCCCTTTCTGGGGAATTTCTTGAACGCCTCAAATGTTGAAACGGTTTAAGCGAAACAGGGAGGAGCTGGTGGTTATTATCGCGGATGTGAACACATATTTATGCACTTTGGTGAGTTAGTTCATTTCTTGTATTGGATTTTAAATCATTATTACTATTGTGAAATCTTAAATAGATAATATTTTCTCATGTTGTAATGCTTCTTGGCCGAAAGTCAGTGATTTTGCTTCCGAAAGATGGGGCCTTGCAGATTGGCCTTATTAGCTTCGATAGTAGTCGCAAGGCAAATGTTAAACAATTTTTCATCAAATCAATAAAATCCATAGTCAGTCTTTATAACGGAGATAATTTTTTTTCGGTTTTGGGTTGTTGGTTGGAGATTTAACCCAGTGAAATAGAACCGCTCGGCTTTTGATAAATAAATGGTAGCAGCCATGTAGGCTAATGCTAGTTAGCAAATGGTCATCGTGTGTTTTCTGAACATTAGCAGGAAGCTGGTGGATAAAAATTGTAGTATTTGTCATACATACATGTATTAAACCCCGGTCAGGTTCAATAAGCAAAGTTATTCAACTTCTCTTTAGGAAGACTAGTAATACAGGAGTTTGCATTGTAACACGAAATTGTCGTGATTTCACGGTAGTTTCATGATAATAAAAACTATTAGCTATGCTTTCTTCTGTAATATTTATTTGAATAAGCTTTAAATAAAAGCTAGAAGTTAAAGAAAATGGCTTTGAGCTTGAGTTGTTATCCGGTCCAACTTAATTTACATAAAATAATAATCATTACAAAGATTAAATAAAAAATAAAATAAAAATAGTTCAGCAGCTCGGAAAGGTAGCAAGGGGCAAGGCCATGGAGAGCTTTAAAAACAATAACTTTAAAATGTAGGAGTGAGGCTAAAATGAGAGGAATATTCTCATATTAGCACCACCTAATAGTAATTAAAAAAAAACATCCCACAGCAATTTGTACTTGCTGTAGCTGGGTAATATAGGAATCACTAACCCACACATAAAGTGCCTGTAAAGTAATCCAGTCACCTAATAATGAAAGCATAGATTACTGTCTCAAAGTCCTTCCTAGATACAGCTTTCTTTATTTTGGCCAACTCCCTTAACTGATAAAAACTGGACTTCACAACCGTCCTCATCTGACCGTCAAATTCAAGGTCAGCCTCCACTTCAACCCCAAGTTTACTAATGTACTGTTGCACCTTGACTTACTTACCAAAACTGCTTTCTAAATGTTTGGTTAGGTGTGATGAATATCTCTGTTTTCTGTTTAATCCTGTTCAGAACCAGATGGAGGAATAGGGCCTGTCATTAGGAGTCCAAGGGTGAGCTGTGCAGTACACCTGACTCAGTTTGCCTGTCCCTCATAGTGGGACAAACCTCTAATGACTACTAATTCTAGGTTAAAAACTGACATTCTTTCAAATTTGACATTTTTAATTTTTGTAAAGTCAAAGTCTGGAAGCAGTAAGGCTTTATTGCTCGTTTTATTACATCATATTATGTTATTGATAAAATTTACTGACTGCCTCTCATTGAGGATTAGAACAAAGAACTTGTTAATCCTTGTTTCTTTCTTGTTCTTTCACAAACAAAGACGTTTCTTAAATCTAAATCCACTTAAACTGGTTGTCAAAATGTGTAACTTTTCCAGCTTGATTCTCAGGAGAAACCAAACATTTGAGCACACAGACCGAAACTATTTAATTTGCAGTTGATCTCAACAAGATTTCTAGCATACATATTTCTAGCCATGCTTTGTGTGTAGATTTTTTGTTAATGAACAAATCACGGTTCTGCTTATCTATAAACTGCTTTTCATTTATTTTGTTGAGCATATTTGGTCATTATACAGAGTCCTGGAAAAAAGTGTCCATAAAACATTTTTAGATTTTTGTCATGACACTACGATTGATTTCTATGTGTTTTACTGGAATTTAATGTGACAAACCAGCACAAAATGGTCCATAATTGTGAAGCGAAAGCAAAAGGTTCCATGGTTTTCAAACATTACAACAAAACAGTCTGAAAAGTGAGGTTTGCATTTGTCTTCATCCTCCGTAAATTAACAGGTGCAAGTCTTTGGAGGTATGTCTTTTAATAGCTTTGCATATCTAAAGAGTGATATTTTTGCATATTTTTCTTTGCAAAACAGCCTGAGCTCAGCCAGACTGAATGGACATGCTCACACACAAATCAGTGCTTTCCAACTCCAGTCTCCTCGGAAGCTGCTGTGCGAAAACCTTTAGATGCTTCGCTGCTCCTGCGCTTAATTGATTACTGTGGAGGCTTGATAATGAGTCAGTCATTTGATTCAGGTGGATTGGGACAGGGATGCATCTGAAAATAGCATTCGGTGTTAAATTTGGTGTCATCTAAGATCACCTTCTTCCACATGCTTGCATGACTGAACTGAGCTCTGAGGTTTTTAAAGCTCGGCATATTGCTTTATAATCTAATCCTGGTTTAAACTTAATTTGTACACAAATTATATATGTATGTATGTGTATATATATATATATATATATATATTTTTTATTTTTATTTTACTCCTCTTCTTTGTGATGTGCTGCTTCATATTTGTCTGTTAATGAAATCCCAGTAAAATATATTAAAGTTTGTTGTGGAAAGCTGATTATGTGTATTTGTTGCTCTCAGCTGCTCATGGTCGTCTCTGTTTCAGGTTTGAGTTGACGCTGGCCGTTGCTGAGCAGGATGATTGATGTGCGAGCATGGGCAGAGTATGTTGTGGAGTGGGCTGCCAAAGACCCCTACGGTTTCCTCACCACCGTCATATTGGCTCTGACCCCTCTGTTCATCGCCAGCGCGCTGCTGTCCTGGAAACTGGCCAAGATGATCGAGGCACGTGACCGCGAACAAAAGAGAAAGCAGAAGCGTCAGGAAAACATAAACAAGGCCAAGAGGAAGAAAGAGTGAAGCCGCTGGAGGAACGGGGGTCGCGATGGGGGGATAAAGGAACCAAGCAAGCTCGTCCCAGCCCTACTGTCAACACCGGGCTGCTATGCCTCTTGTCCAAGAGGAAGGACCTTGGCCCCTTGGACTTGACAGTGGACAGTGCTGTCCCTGTGGGACTCTGGTCAGCAGGAGCCCGGTAGTCCTCTGGTTCACTTTTTCTACAGAGATCTCTGGTTTTATCTGTACAGCAGCTAAAAACGTTGCATTCCATATTAATATCCCTGGTCTCCTGAATTAACCTGATAATAATAATGATGATGATGACGATTATTGGAAGATGTCTTGTATCAGTTACTTGCTACCAAAACTCAAACTTTCTGATCAATAAAATGTTCATGGTTAATAGAATTAAATGCTTTTAATAATTGGTTCTTTTGATTCTGTACATCACAGATCTGAATGAAGATATACTTTGAAAAATATTTCTAAATAAATCTAGGTGGAGAGAACATCGAGAGGAGCTTCCTGTATGTGTTTGATGACGGAAATAATTGTATTTCTGACTTTTTAAGGTACTTATACTTGGTTTGCTTTAACTGCCCAGACCACTCTATTTAGATTTTTTTTTTTAAGGAGAATGTAAAAAAGAAAACCGTTTTGTATCAAAGGATAATGAATGAATTAACAG
Source organism: Brachyrhaphis roseni (assembly GCA_903066815.1). Classification (NCBI taxonomy): domain Eukaryota; kingdom Metazoa; phylum Chordata; class Actinopteri; order Cyprinodontiformes; family Poeciliidae; genus Brachyrhaphis; species Brachyrhaphis roseni. The sequence continues at coordinate 21,322 of CAEFZY010057943.1, forward strand.
ATTATCCCCATTTATGCATCAAAATAAATATCTTTAACCTTCATCTGAATATCAAACTAAAAACAGGTTTTTACTTAAAAGCTGTAGAAGTGTTTGACAGAAAACGATGGCAGTTTTTAGTTTTGATATATGAATAAGGAATGAGCTTACATTTTGTATTGTTGGACCTGTGGAACGGCAATTAGAACAGATTTTGATCTCTGATTGTATTCTGGGTTTTAATCGAGCTAAATTCTGTTGTAAAAATCCTGTGAACTCAGCCTTCATCACACTGCTGACTCAGTACTGCTGTTTTTGTTAATAAAACCTGACTGGTAAATATATGTATCACAACAGCTATTGTGTCTAAAAAGTAAACCAGAAAACATCTTGAAGATTGAATATGAAAAACTATGGAATTTTAAAACAGAAGATTTATAAGAACCTGTCCAGATGGCTTAAGGACAAGCAGCTGTAGTGGGTGGATGAAAATCTTTCAATGGGAGAAATCTAAACCTAACAATATTTACCGGGTAGTATGACCACCCTTTGCCTTCAAAATCAGTTCTACATTTTTGCACGGCTTTTGGTTGTTCCAAAGCCTCATTCAGACGATTCCAGTTCAGCAAAAACCTGTTAATCAGCTATCAATTAAAATCAGGTTTGCTGAAACCTGCATGGCACTTTGTCTTGAGGACCAGTGCTGAAAAACAACAATATTTCATGAGTTGTTCAGCTAAAGTTAAATGTACTTAATTCTAAAAGTTTATTTTTTAACCCATAATATCTTGATACAAGCAATTATTAAAACATTCAGGTTTTCATAAATTGAGCTGTCCATTTTATGCTTTTAGCACAATCATTTTGCACATCAGCTGCTTTATTTTCGTGATACTTATTTGTATTAATTGCCGCTGTCCTTTTTGTCATTATAGCACAGAAGCCAGTTACGATAAAAAAGGGGAAACCAGACAATGTTTAAAACAATTTTATTTTAAAAATCCAAGTCTTTTTTTAAATAATTATTTCTTGCACTTGTCTTTAGAAACCAAAACAGCAAGATGTGTATCTGTTGTCAATTTTTAAGTTGGCAAACTTTGTTTTTGTATCTTTAGGCAACATTTATTAAAGAATACATATATCTCCAAGTGCAATTATTTTTCAAATTTGATTCTCTGTTGAATTTTGACAGAAATCTGCTGGAATGAAGGAAAGGATTGCTTATGAAATTATAATGAAATATTATTATATGTTCTGGTAGTAGAAATGTGGAGACCATTTGTTTAAATCAGATTTATCAATATACAAATGCATTTTCCCTTGATTTGATCACTTTGATAAATCTCATTGTGTCTGTTGTGGTTCGCTGTTCCTTCTTTCTGTTTTCAACATCTATAAAGCATTGTGTTACACCTGAGTGTAAGAAAAGTGGTCTATAAATAAATTCTGATAGAATGACTGATTCTATCAACCAGTTTCAAAGTAAAATCACACTAATTTTTATTCAGGCTTTCTTCAAACTTAAAAACAGATCATTCTATATTTAGTTAAAGTCTTCAATTTGATTCCATAGAAGAGTTGCAATCCTAAACAAAGTACTCACTGCTAACGTTTGGACTGTATTTTACTTTGCACTGCCTCATGTCTCAGTCTCTGTGAAGGTCTCGAGCTATTTCTTTGAGGTGGGCATCCAGGAACCGGGCTGGAACTTGTTTGCAGTGCTGGTTGGCTCCTCACTGAGCTCCTCCTTGCCAAAGACGGCGGCGGATGCATGGCCCTTGGCCACAGTCCTGCCAGGAGTCGCCACCAGGCCTTCCTCGTAGTCTTTAGCCTGTAGAGCCAGATCTTTCTCCTCCAGCTCCATCGCCTTCAGCTTGACCTCGTTCCTCTGGGACTCATGCATCATCAGCTCCTGAGTAACAAACCACACATGTTTACGTTCTTTACACTGATTATCAGGAACGTTTAAACACTTCTAAAATCAGAAATAAAAAGCACTGTAAAATCACTTTCACTGTCTCAGAATGTAATGACGTCTCAGGTGATAATGACAGGTCAGGCAAAACATTATGAAAACTGACTGACATGTGAAATGAATTAGACCGATTCATCTTGACACCTGTTAGTGGATGAAATATTTAGAGCAGTAATGTGCTCAAAGTTTCAGTGTTAGAAGGTAAAACAGGGAATGGGAAGGATGGGAGCTGATATGATCTGATATTTGGAAAGTTCGCAGTCTGCAGCGATTTGTATCTATCGAGAGTAAAGTCCAAATCTTGAGAGATCTGGGCTGCTTTGGCAGCAAACCTGGGACCTATATACCACAAAGTCATAATGTCATGCTTTGCAGGTGCATAATAAATACATTCAGACTGATTAAATAAGGAAATTATGAAGTAACTTTGATTTATTTTTCTTTTTAGTCTGTGGTTTAGCACTGTTTGCAGTTGTTGCAGTTCACAGGCAGAAGCAATCCCAATTACTTAGAACGCTACTGCTTTAAATAGGACACGAGGCTATCCAAGACGTTTACGTCTCTATACTAGAAACAAAACTAAAGTTTAATAATCTGAACATTTAAAAAAAATCTTACAACTTCTTGTTCTATGACTTGGAAAAAAAATATTCTTTAAATGCAAAAATAACACATTATAAAATAATGTTTCTTGAAATTTTCTTTTGATGACTAAACAAGTGCTACTATTTCTTTAGCTTTAATTCCCATTATAATTCTTATTATAAGAGCAAAACAAAAAACTCAAACATCTGGTATATGTATCTTGACACTATTCATTAATTTTCATCATAAAACAAATATCTGTGTTGGCTAAAGTGCTGAGCTTCCCACTCCTAAGAAAATGAGAGCACAAAAACGCTGCAGAAAACCACAATAGTGACCACAAGACAACTGGCCGGAACATTCAAATGAAAGCAATGATAGTTTCCCTCCTTAATCAAGAACCTCTCTTTGTTGTTGGAGCATCTGTTTCGCACTCGTCCAAATCTGAAGAGAAATAAAGTTTTAATCCAGTCCTTGCATGAACAGCTGTTTCTGTTGAGCCAGAAGTGTAACTTTCCATTAACCTGCAGCGACATAACAACCGCTGTTTAAAAATGTAGCACTTCGAACAGACTGGTAAACTGAATGGACAGGAGGCATTTATACTGCATTATTGGAAACCATTTAAATCCTGGAAACGCTTATAAAATGAACAGTCCATGGGTGGAATAGTTACCCACTTGAGCCCTGCATCTAGTGTTCACAGTGATGTTAGCCTTGCCCTGGCTGCGGGAGCCAAAGAGGAAGGGAGGACTGGGCATGATGCTGTTGTGTGCTGGCAAAACTGAAGGACTGGAAAAAAAAAAAAAGAAAAAAAAAAACCAGGGAGATCTATGGCCAAAAAGTCCTGCATTGGGGAGGGAGACAAACATACTGAGCTGCTTTTCCAGCCTGTTAATGACAGGATTTAATCCAATCAATTTATGTCGATTTGGACCAGGAAAAGAGGGAGCGTGACAAGGGGCAGGGTAATGTGCTGGGAGTGGAGCCTTGGCCACATCGCCGCCGTCCAGCTGTCGATGGCAGCTATTGGGCAGAAGTAAGGCAGAAAATTGGAAGAGAATGTTCTGGCAAAAAGAAAGGCAGGAGATGGCACCGGCTACTGGCAGGGACAGAGGATGGGGGGGACAGAGCGAGTGCCTGAGCACCGGCCTTCTAAGGGATTTCCTATAGGCCCACATTTTCCCAGCCAAATAATTTCCAGCATTCTCGCATTTAAAGAGCAATAAACCCAGAGAGAGGAGCAGGAGTGTGGGGGGGGGGACAAAAACTGCACGCTTTCACCATTCCTGTCTCGGAGAGTGCCAGAAATAAAATACAAAAAGCCGAGATGGAGGCTTCTGTTGGAAAAAGAGAACGTAAACTGGGACACGGTGTCAGTGAGCCTCCTTGTTCGGAGGCTGTTTCTGCTCTCAGTCTCACCATCAAGGCACTTCAGCTGCTGTTTATTTTAACACCTGTCCCCTAAAGTTCCTGGATTCAGTACGATAAAACAAATCAAAGCTTTTTCTTTCCAGCTTTGCTTCTTTCGTTCCCTTGGAACTAGTCCCCCAGAGTCCAACCATCAGCACAGCGGGGAAACTGGGGTGGGAGGAGTGGGGAGAGCGTACCTCGATGGAGGGAGGCTCCTTCCGTCTACCTCGGATCCAAGCTGCAAGGAGAGAAGAGAGGAAGAAGAAAAAAACACAAGAGTGAGAACACCCACACGAACATACGCTGCACAAACAAAACCTGCAGTCATATTTAAAGGCTGCAGCTCCGGCATCACTCAGGAAGCCTCCATGCTTGCTGGGGATTGATACGCAGCTTTTGATTTACTTGGTCTCGTTTTATCTGACTTTGTAAACCGGAAGTGCCCAGAACTACTGTGCCTTGCAACAGGATTCTTCTTATCGCTTGAATGTTTTTTTCACATTCAGTGGACAACAAATGTCTGTGTTACATTGGGATTAGATGAGACGTTCCAACAAAGTGGCTCATAATTGTGAAGTGGAGGGTAATTTATAAGCTTAAACTTTTACAAATAAAAATCTGAAGTGCGTTGTGCAATTGCATTCAGCCCTCTTTGAATCAACACTTTGGAGAATCATCTTTTGTTGTAATTTACATTATGCTCTCCTGTCCTAGCCGGCTAGTTTAGGCTGGCCATGTCTTGTTAGGTTTGATGTACTCTTTTGGATGATGAACTTATCAAACCTTTGCAACAAGTTCAAAGTTTAACATTTAGAACGTATTTCTGCCTTAAACGTCATCAGAGCTTCCTCCTTGACCAGTCTGCTCCTGTTTCTCCACACTGCTGTTAGTTCACTAACATTCTATGAAGCCTTCACAGAACAAATGGATTTCCACTGAAATTATTCACAAATGGACTTTATGTATTATGAAGTTGATTTTTGAATGCAGATGGTTGAACTGTTTTTTTATTCAGCTGCGTCAGAGTAAAAGGGAAGTGAACACAAATACATACCACACTGTCCAGATCTCATTAAAAAATATATATATATATATATTAATTCATGTTAGTGAGCCACAAAAATTCCCCAACCAAAAACATGAAAATTTGTAGATGTGAAGTGCTGTAAGAAGTTTATAGTTCATGATAAATACAAGACATCAGTTCGGATTTTGCGTTGGCAGAACCGGGTCAGTGAGACACGTCCATCGTCCTTGATCTTCAGATTTTAAAGCACATGCTCTGTCACTTCTCATACACACCTCCATCCCCCCACTCGACTCCTCAGCAGAACTCTCCCCATCACATCTCTTTTCCCTCCCTCTGTTGAGGAAGCTCTATTCGGGCTAAGCTGGCTGCACAGCAGAGCAGGTTAAAGGGAGCCAGAAAAAGAGAGACAGAGAGAGAGAGAGATTTTGCAACTCTTGCTCCAGCTAGCATGGGGATTCTGGGCCTCTTTTATCCGTTTCTTATTTGCATCCTGATGAAAATGCATGAGGGATGGGGCGAGGCAGGATGAGGGGGTTTAAGGTGGATAAAGCCAGTCTGAGACACAGGGAACAGTTTGTATCCAGTTGTAAGAAACACTTTTTTATGGTAAGATTGTATAACGCCGGCAGAAGGCATCTTTGATAAACTCATTCCCAGCCCCCATTCCATCTTGCAAGATGAAGGGAGAGAGAAAAAAAAAACTAAATCATTGGATTAGCCAAGGTCCCAGAAGATGAAGCCATGGATCTGTCATTCTCTTTTATTTTAGCTCCGTTTTTTTGTTTAAAATTAGTGATAAGTACAATATGCGGCACAGATTCTGCAGCCCAAACGTACCTTCCCACTCTATCGGAATGCTGCCCTCCATATATTCATACTCTGCAGGATTGGCTGCCTCCACCATCCGCTTGGCACGGATCTGCCTCCCTGGAAAGGGAAAAAAATATATATAAAAAATAAAAAGACAGCAAGTGTGATTTGATGGAGGTGCTCGCCAATGTTGCACACCAAATGCAAAGGGAAATAAACACAAAGTAGTCCAGACACAATGTTCTCCAGACACACAGACAAATCCATGCGGGGATGACAGCGCTGTGACAGGCCATGGATGATTACCTCGTGGCCCTCGGGCCCTTCTCCTCAGATCTCGCTGAGTGGCTCCAAATCTGGGCTAAGCCTTTATGCAAATGGGCTTTTCCTTTAACCCAACCAACCACGGCCCCCCTCCACCGGCTACCTCTTCCAATCACAGCGCCCTGGCTAACAATGCCCTCCAAAATCAACATCAAGCCCAGCAGGAGACAAAAGAGGTCAGATATCAGAGGGAACAGGAGAGGCACGAGCTGCTTGGAATATTAAGCGTTCCTTCTCCCTATCTGTATACAGCACAACGCTCGCTGGCAGCAAGGCCACTGCCAATTATTTTGGTCAAATCTGCTGATTAGACAAGTTTGGCTGGCACACAGTGACATGGAGACGGCGACCGAAGGAGGGGAGGGGGAACCACAGAGAGACAGGAGAAGAAAGAGCCCACTTTTTGCCGTGTCGTCTTCACATGAGTCATGTTCAAAAATAACAAGTTCTGTGTTTCCATAGTTTCTCTCCTCACAGGTAGTCAGATGTCTATCTGAGAAAGGATGAGGCGATGAGGGAGGAGGAAGAAGCAGGGAAGCAGCAAGAGTGAGTGAGAGAGAGAGAGAGAGCGTGATGATGCATGGCAAACATGGCTTGAAGAAGAAAAATGTATGGGCAAAGAAAACAACACGCTCCAAAACACAGACAATCTGTCAGGATTCCATCACAGTCTCTCCGCAGCTCACTGGACACGGACAAATGGATGCAAGCAGCGCCATGCGCACCGCAGACTGATGGCCTTAATGTTTACTTCAGCCATAACAGATAGCTCTGGCGCTGGGATGGATAAACGATGGCCCTCCAAAGTGACGAAGCGAGTTCTGTTCACGGCCCTTGGTTCCCCATCGAAAATCAGCGCCTGTGTGCTGTTCTGTAATTATGTCTTGTGAGGATGATTCTTTTCCACACTCCATCCAGTCCGTACAGTAATCAGGTCAGCTAATTAGGCTAGTAATGCTTTAGTTCTGCCTTGGTTCCCACTAGGTTGTCACAAAAGGCCCCTCGGAGGCTCCGGCTCAGCACGCAGATGGATTTCGCCGATATCCAAACACCATATTTCACCTGTTCTGCTAAACTACAGCAAAAAGGAGAAAAATGAACAATGTGATCCTGCAATTAGCTAGCAAAAACCAATCTTAGATGTCTCTCGGGAAAATGCTTCCTTGAAATTCTCCCAAGATGGCACGGCAAAGACAACTGCCTGCAAACAAAAGGCTGCGATTCTCTAGGCAATACTAACTAAGGCGTTTAACAGGTATGCTAATTATAAACAGATCATATCCATATTTGCATCAGGAGTGGGTGGCAGCAGAATGAAATGGAAAATTGCATTAAAGTCCCCACATGCAATGTGCTTAGCGAGCTAATGCCTAAATAATAAGCATAAAGAGAGGAGCTTACCTTTCTCTGTCTCCTCTGTGTTTCTCCCTCCCCTCTCACTCCCCCCATCCTGTTTGACGCCGACATGCTTCCACTCCTGTAACGACGATTTTGCAGCATGACTAAACCCCACTTCCAGTACAGGTTTTATCCCTGGATTTTAGTGGCAAATACTGTTTGCAAATACAAATACATTCTGGATCCTCCCAGCATGTTTGTGATGGACAAACAGTATTGTACAAACAGTATTTATTTGGATTAGCATTTTTCCAACCACAAACCTGTGAGTTGGGAAAGGCTTAATGCAGAGTTGGGTTTATAAAACAGTATTGGGTGCTTTCATATCTTGAGCTCAACCAGCAGTGTCTATAGTTGATAATAAACTGGACAAGGCTTTCACAAAAGGTAGCCACAAGTCGTGTGAGGGACACAGCAAACATCTGGGAGATGGTTCTCTTATTAAATGAGACCAAAACTGCTCTTTTTGTCCTTTCATACAAAAAAACAAAACAACAGCAACAAACAAAAAAAACACTAATCACTACACTAAGCACATCAACTTGAAAAATTTGTCACAATGGAGAAGGTAGGCATAGTTTAAGTGAAGATAAGTGGAGCTAAACTGGATTGGAGGGCTAAACTGTCCTGCTGGATTACCTTCCAGCAAGACAATCAGCCAAAATATCCTGAGAATCTTTGCTAAATTATAAAACTGATGTTCCTAGAAGCTCACCATTCAACCTGACTGACCTTGAGATGTTCTGCAAAAGAAAGAATTTGCAAAAAACTTTGTTTCCAGATATGCAACGCACTTGAAAAGACTTGCACTTGTAACTGCAGCCAAAGATGGTTCTACAAAAGTAATGACCCAGGATTGAATACAAATGTACACTTGTTTCAGATTTATTTGTGCTTAAAATTGTTGAAATCTTCTTTTTCACAACTAAGAACTACTTTCTGTTGGTCTCTCACACTAAACCCCAGTGAAATACACTGCTATATCTTGTAAAGTGAATAAGTTAAAGGGTTTTGCACATATTTTCATCTATCCACAATTTAAAAAGTTACTAAGGTCAGACCATACTGTACTGGATTTTTTTCAAGGTTGCTTCCCAGAACCAGTGAATTTGCATTTAAACGTTTTAAAAATAACATTACAGATTTCATTTTGAATGGAATTACAGAGGAAGTTGTGCCCAGGCTCTTTAAATGTGGCTCACTGAGTTTTGCCTCTTCATTTTTCTGGATCAAATCTGATTCATCAAAAGAATCCAAAATCTAATAAATGAATAAATCTTAATACCTAAATATTAATTTAGCATGTTTTGATGGTAGAATAACTTCTTCCTGCCACATCCAGCTGTAAGTATGTAATCTGTCTGCTCCACAGTTCTTTCTCCACCTTGAGTAAGAGACCCAGAGAGGTATGAAGGGTGTTAGGAGCTCACAATCTCAGCGGGCCCTCTTGTGACACGTCTGCCTTCTCATCACTCACTAGGGGGAAGCCTATTTACTAGTCAAATACACACCTGTACACCCACACACCAACACACAACTGGCTAGAGAGCAAGGCAGATTAACCTGAGGGACAGGAGCGAGGACGCTGCCTCTTTACCGTGAAGGACAAACGCAGCACCGCCTTGGAGAGGAGGGGGAGGGTCCAGCGGCAGGGAGGAATGAAATCCCACGGCATAAATATTCATGAGCCATCTCACCTGTCTGAGCACAACTCATCTGTGAGGCTGGCTGTGAATCCTGGGGGAGGGGAGAGGAAAAGGAAGGCAGGGAGGGAGGGAGAAAAGAAGGAAGGATGGAAGCGGAGGAGCAAGATGGGTGAGGGGGTTGCCGTGGCAGCCGTACCTCAATCCTTCCCATTCGTTAAAATAAGACATGATGCGCTCCGAGGGCTGCTCTTTGAACCCTGAACACACCCCACTAAACTCCATCACCTGCTTCAACACGCAAACCCCTCACTCCCCCTTCTTCCCCCCAACAATCTCACACATCAGCTCCCAGGTGAGTATCGCTGGGGGCGGCCCGAGAGGTTGTTCACCACCACAATGTCATCCCCGGCATCTTCATGCCATCTCTTTTGCTGCATCTTGTTTTTTTTGTTGTTGTTGTTTCGTTTTGTTTTGCAGAGAAAGATGTCAGGGGAAAACACGTTGCTCAACCACGGCGGAAGACACTCCTTAAAACACACTCTGCACCAGACCACAACAGGTGGACTCTGTCACACCCTCCCTTTATCACCGCACTGACATCTACACCTTAAACACCGTGTTCATTTGTGTTGTACCAGAATGCAACATCCCACTCCAATCAGACCATGCTTACCTAGTCTTTACCCTTGTCATCGTCCAACTGGCATAGCTCTCAGACATAACCTTTACCAGATACATAAATTACCTTTTAGATGCAAATGGCCACTTCTACAGAGGAACACAAACAACTCGATAAGAAATTTTCTTGCAGGACAGAAAATTTCCTGCAAGAATTTATGTCCTGAAAATTGCAAGACAGAAAATTTCTTGCAGGGAAATTTATGTATAGGAAATTGCACAGCTGGAATTCCGTACAAATTCCTGTATAGCTCACAGGAAGAAACATACAAAAAAAAAAAAAAAACTACAATAAGGGGCTGTTTTTTAAGGAAACTGAAACTAACTTTTTGTCTATATATTTTTTTGTTGTACGTACAGGGGTTCATGGTGCTTCCCAAAAGCGTGGTTTGTTCCTGTTACTTTTTCTTACACCATAAAGCCCATCAGTACGGCCACTTTGGCACTTCATAGGGAGTTGTGATAGTTTCCATACTAAATGGAGATATGAGCGGTCCTTTCCAATTTGTCAAAAAAAAAAAAAAAGTAAGAAGAAAACATTGGTGGGGCTGAAAAACTTTGGGATAAAAGAACAAAAAAGTTACTGCAGGACTCAGCAAGTTACATCAAATTAACAGATACTTTCTGTGATGAAGGGGGCAAGGTCAGTGACGAAACTAGAAACAAGCAGCATGATTGGCAAGCACTGCTTACATGACTCTGTCATTCTGTCGCAAACTTGAGATGTTATGTGTTAACATTTTAAAGTCAAAGGATTGCGGTCCAAACTTTATGACTTCTGAAACTGTCTAAAAACCTATAATTTCCCTTAATAAATGTAATAGGTCTGTATAACTTTGGGGATTTGTTTGTTCCCTAATATTTGCTTTGATTTTTATAAGCTGCTTCCTTAATAAATTTTCTGCACCGAAATTTTCTACCGGCCACTCAGACATTTCACCAGCCACTGTTTTTTTCTTCCAATTACAAACCCCACCAAGACAAGCAAATGACATAAAATACATGATTTATTCTTAACTCTATGAAAACCAATATACTGACAATAAATTTACCATACATATGTACATTTAGGCTACAAACTAATTTAACATAACAAAGCATGGATACCTTAAAAGAGGTGTAGTGCAACAATTTCACTTGTAGTAATTACTAACAGCAAATTTAACTACACAACCCTAACATTCTTGCAATCATTTTCTATGTTGAACATTTCCACATTTTGGCTACAACTCCCCAGATAGTATTTAGTGAAGATGTCTAGTCAGTTTTAAACATTTTAAAATGGTTTCAATAGCTGTTTTCTAACTGTTCTATTTTTTTGTTCCTTACTTATTATGTTTTCCATTGAAATTCACAATTATTCTTATTACTAAAAACATCTCAAAACGTGTTCATTATTAATTCCACGGGCCATCATCATTCCTGCGTTATCCCCATACCTGTTAAGTCTCCCGTTCTCTTCTGGGAAACACCTGTATTTTACCTACTTTATTTTGTACCATCTTCCCTCCCTCCCCTCCTTTACGGTAGCAATACCCTCGGTGACGTTACTGTGTGGTAATTAACATATCGGTTAGTTTGACACATCTTTCTGAATAGGTTTACACGCTTTTTAGTTTTACTTGTAGTTTTTCTGACCCACCCTGTCTCGTATCCGCTCACTTTTCTCGGACTCCGGTTAGCTGAAATGGCGCTATTTATAACCTTGGTGGAGAGGGGCGTTGCCTAGGAGAACTGAGGGATTTAATTGGATAAGCCCAATGTCCGTCAATGAAATCAACCAATGGGCTGTCGCAGTCGATAAAAACTATATTTGATATATTTTTTTGTTAAATTATAACAGGCTAGGTCCATCCTACATACAGTGTCTGCATCATTCTGTAGTCCAGTCAGCCATTCCTACCCTGGACAGAAGTTTAAATGAATGCAGCTTTTTTTTGTTTGTTGTTGTTGTTGTTCAAATTGTCAACCCGCACAGTGGCGGGTGCGTTGCTCCAACTTACCCGCCACTTCAAACTTTTACCCGCATTTGGCCAGTGGCGGGTGCTAATTTCCACCCCTGGATTAAAGGCCTCTCCAAACCAAGCTCCTGGGCTGAATTTCAACCCCGGCTTGCCCTCGACTAAGTATAATTTCTGGATCTAGACTCCTCTGATTCACCCACTGATTGAGTTATTTTGACCTTTTGGATTTCCTGAAACTGTAAGCAGCAATTTCCAAAGTGAAGAATGAGGCAGCAGTTTTTGTGCATGTTTGTTGTAAATACAGTTGCATGATATGAAGAAAACACACAATTGTGATATTGCAAGAACCATATCGGTTGTGATAAACCCACATTTTTCTCACTCTTAATGAGAGTTGGCCCCCACTCAGGTCCGGTTGTCCAGAGCAATCAAAACCCATCCAATAGACTCAATATAACCTAGTGGTAGGCCGAGCGTGAATATGTTAAATTGCTTACTGATTGTGTTTACTAATGGACACAGTGATCTAGAGATAAGCACTGATTTTAAACATTGTGCAACTTTTTTTAAAAAAACGGGAGAAAAGTCTAAATAAGAACTTTTAGTGTTAAAAGAATCCAACTGCAATGTCACAATCTCTCAATAGAGAGCAGCATTCTCAGCCAGACAGGGAAGGTTTTGGACTCACAGTGTTGGGACAAAAAGAAAAGCAAAAATAAAAATAAGCCTCCTTGACAGAGCCGGCCTGTCAGGTCGCATTCAGCTAAGTTTATTTACCTCCAGCTGAGCCTTGTGTGGGGAATGGGTGAATGCCTGCATCATAACAGACAGCATTATGAAGATGGAGAGATCCAATGAGCATCACTGATACATAGGGGTGACGATGCACCGATAAGGACACCCTTTTTTCTCCCTCCCAATCTCTTTTCAAGGAGGGGAAAAAGTCATCATGGAAGGCATGTGTGAAGCCTGTAACCATGGTTACCCATATACTAAAGCCTAGTGATGTGGGATGAGGTTTAGAAGGAAAATGCCAGTCATTGTTTTCCGTCAGTTCTACAGAGAGGAGGAGCTTGAGCGTAAAATAATGATCAGTTTAATTTATCAGATGCTTTCCTGTTCCCAAAGAGGTTTGAGCAATTTATTATAGAATGTAGGAGAATTATTAATTTAAAATACAAACCCCAATTTAATCTGTTTGTTACCGTATACCTAAAGGCGGGCAGACATAAAGGTGGCAGTGATCATTTGGCCCGCTCTGTCTGAGACCACCCATCCTTACAAAGTTACTCACCAACCCCTAAATGGCTTGTAAAAGGAACTACGGTAAGGCAGGAAGTCAGAATCCTTTGTGAGGCTTTGGAGCGGTCTGGAACCCCCTTTCCTTCCTCCACACCTCCTCTCAGGCCCAAGTGCGTGTTGTTCACAAACCTAGCTGTCCACCCCTTTCTGTTCACCTCCAATCCTCCATGCTCCCTCCATTCCTTTCCCTCCATTACATCTTCAAAACCCAACACTCTCTCACCATTAACCTATAGCTACCACCTCTCTTTCCCCCTCCATATATCCACCTACTCATTTTACCCTGTCAGAAACCCTCCTTTCACTTTTACTCCATCCATTCTTTCCTCCACTCCACTCTATAATTTCACCCCAATATGTCAGCACCTTCTTTGTTCTTTGTCACTCATTCCATGTACGCCACCTTCTTTCTTCCACCCTCCAATAGTTTCCCCTGGTCTTATCTTTTCTCCTTTCCTTTTTCACTTTGCCTGATTTCTCTCTGCCTGTCTGCTTTATTAAAATATTCTGACTTGAATAAGCAGTGGCAGGCTCCAGGAGCCGTCTGCTGCTCTGCCTTACCTGTCTGTCAGTCTTCCAGGTTGAGTTTCTGACCGACAAAGAGTCCTCGGGTGTCAAAACACATCTAGGCTAGCTGAATATGATTATTTTTACATTAACGCTCTGGTTCCTTTTCTTTGTAAATCATACAGTAAACGTAGGCTAGAAAAAAGGAACAAAGAAAAAAAACTCAATAAATTACACTTCCGAGTATCTTATCGGTATTTTATGATAAACTGACACAAAGTAGATTATATGTCAGTATATATGTTAGATTAAAGTAGGCTGACTAAATTCAGCCTAATTGGAGAGCATATGTAAATATCAATTTTCAATTGGCTTTACCTTCATCAGTATTAAACTTGCTGTTGCCTTTAAAAGGTTTTCTTTATAACTGCTATGTATTCACCTCTATCTGTTTTCTCAACAACTATGATCGGTTTTCATGATTCCGCTGAATAAATCCACCCGCACACCATGTTGCTACACCTGCCATGTTTCACAGTAAAGATGGAGATGTCAAGGTGTAGAGTTATTTTATTTTTTTTTACAAATAGCATTTTGCTTAAAGGTTAAGTGTTCAGTTCAGGAAAAATGGACACTGGCACAGTTGGTAGCGGTGCTGCCTTGCCAGGTCCTGGATTCGATTCCCAGTCTTTCTGCATAGAGTTTAGATGTTCTCCCCATGCATGTGTTGGTTCTTTTCAGGTACTCTGACTTCCCCCCACAGTCCACAAACATGACTGTTAGTTAATTAGTCTCTCTAAATTGCCTTTAGGTAAGAGTGTGTGTGTGGTTGTTTGTCCTGTGTGTCTCTCTGTTGTCCTGTGATGGACTGGCGATTTGTCCAGGGTGTGCCCTGCCTTTCTCTCAACAATAGCTTTCTTTCTTCCCACCCTTTCATAAAGACCAGATTTCTGGACTGGACAATTAACAGTCTAATTCAATTTTGTTGTGTTTTCTTGCTAAATGACAATATAGGAATTCTAATTCTATCAGTATAAGCATACAGTGATGTCTTGAGAGGCAATGCCAGACTCTTTACATTTTAAGATGACAGATTGAACAGTGCGGTGTGAGACATTCAAAGCGTAGCACTTTGCTTATAGCATAACCCAACTTTAAAGATCTTAGTGACCTTTGTGGCCCTCTCAGAATATTTGGGCAATCAGATGAAGCCTGAAGGCAACTGGATGCACTGGATTTTATTTAGAGTTTCTAAGAGTAAATAGGGCTTAATTTAAAAAAAAACTTTTTTCTTGTGGAAAATAATTTTTGAAAACCATGCATGGTTTTACATTAACTTCACCCTTTCGCACAACTTTATGTTGATCCTATTACATGAAATCTTAAGTTCCATTGACATTTGTTGTTCTAGGGTGAGAAAATGTATTAGAGTTCCAATGAGAACGGAAACTCCTGTAAGGCACTGCATATCTCCAGCTGCACTGCAGATAGGCAGCAGTTAATGGACCTCCAAAACACTTGAACCCCCACTGCTGGATCACAGCCCACTTGGGTTGTTCCGCCATTGAAAATAAATGTGGCCACTCTCTCATTTTCAGCATCTATTTCTTCAAATGCCTTTTTAATGAACAAGCGAAGTCACTCCATGATGAGCCACAAGACACACATGCAAATACGCTCTTGGCAGGGCGCACAGAGCTAGATGAGCTAGACCCTATAATGATTAAAGAACCTTCATTTAAACCCCCACGCATTGCATCGCCGCTGATCAATTAGCATGATTTACAGTGGCGGTTCTGGACACTGACGCTCCTGTAAACACTGACTCGGTGTCCTATGGCGGGATAGACCTTCCTTCATCACACCCAGGGGATGACTTGTGGCAGAATGAACAGCCATTTGGACCCTCGTCTCTTTCCGCTGTGAGTCTTTGGGTGGAAATATGAGGCTTGAATCAACGCTCTGATGACACACAGCCATCTGTTGTTGTGTTAAGTGTGTTAGGGCATGAAGTGGAGAGAAAACACACAACTAATAATATTTTTCCCCTCCCTCCTCTCTACTTTCTTTAAAAATACAAATTTGAGGTGTGCAGCTGTCATGGTGCATTAACAGATGCACTAATGCAAGAGAACACACCTCCTTCCTCGGCCCCCAAGAGTCGCCCCATCCTGAAAATAGCAGAACTGAGTACTTTTTCACTTCATAGAACCAAGCTGGGGATACTAATAAATAATAGACAAAGAGAGAGAGAGGAGTTAGTGATAGGACGACAAGTCAATGCTTCTTTTCTCTCCAGCCTGCGTGGCACACCTCTGAAGAACCTCTGAATCTCTTCCATTCTCCACACAGCAAAAGAGGACCAATAGATTAAAACTGCATGGCACACACACACACACACACACATACACACAGAGCTAAAACGAACAGCGCTAAAAATACATCCCTTTCACTGAGACATGAAAGGAAACTGCCTTTCCCCTGTCCGGTATTGAGCAGCCATTGATTCCAAGACAAAGGCTACACCTCCTCAAAGAGGTAAGAAAAAATAGCAATCATACAGGCAATTATTTTCAAATGTGCCTGCAGCAGCCGATAATGTCAGCGTGCCTCTCACTTCCCTAAATAAAAAAAAAGGGAAGGGAAGGGAAAGGAAGGCGGGCGTCGGGGCTCCGGGTCTGGCTGCTGAAGACGAATGAGCCCATCCAGAGAGCGCTCAGGCCTTCATCTGGACAGCGTGACACGGTGCCCCCATGCAGAGTGAGGCAGAGCTGGGCCTGGGGGACAGCCGCGCACGTAAAAAAGACGGGGGAGAATATAAATTCTCAGCTCAGCACAGTGAAAACAGCGACAAGGCAAAGACCTTCTAAGACCAGTGGCCACATTGTCAGCAGCTCTCTTGTAGGCGAGACTCACAGGAACCCCGCAGCCTGCAGAGCAGCTCTTTCAGTGAGCTCTTTAAAGCTTCTGGACCAGAAGCCGAGATTCGCTTTCCTTCACTCTCCCTCTACAAGTCCCCGTTATACACATGCCCTTTCATTTTGATGAGGAGCAACATCTGAGGATAGGGATTTAGAAGCCTCTCTGCTGGGTCTATCTCTCTATAGTGTTTTGAATAGAATCTTCACTGGACTTACTTCAAAGGGGGGAAAATGTAGAGGCAGAAGTACAAGGGGAAGGGCAACAATAAAAGCACAACCCAAACAGAAGTTGCTGAAATCAAATCAGACAAATGCACATAAAACAAACAGAAAAACGTTTTTCTATCATGGCAGCCATTATAGCCCGAACACACAGTCTACCTCTGGCTCATAGAATTGCTTACGCCCCAGTTTTCAAAAGTTAACGGATGGAGAGAGGTAGAAAATGGAAGCAGCTAAGCATGGATAAATGTAGAGAGATGGACAAATGGGTAGACAGAGCAGGGAGACAAAAGAGAGAGAAACTCCTCACCTATTTCGAGCAAAACTTATGCGCTTGAGTGAAAAGCCCTGTGGTCTGTGCCTCCAGGCCCTGAGCCCATGCTTGGCCTATCAGTTTGAGATCAAAAGCTAGCTTCTGCAAGACATATGGACTGAATAATGCATATGATTTAGTTCCACAAGGTTGAATGGAGACAAAAGGTTGCAACACTTGCTTTCTATGTTTATTATAAATGCAAATACAAGCATTTATTTGTGCCCGCCTGCTGCTTAGACTTGTGTTTATCTCAACAGTTTTTTTTATTTTTTTTAATTTTACATAGACTAGCTAGCCTATCAGCAGTTGTGAGTCTTAGCGATGGGACAGTGCATACATTACCTTGTAAGCATGCTAGAGAGCAGCTTTTGTGATGTCTCATTTGAATAGGTTGACAGGCAGGGGTGGAGGAGCTGCCTTGTAATGAATTATAAATACGATGCGGGTGAAAGACTCCCCCGCAAAAACTGCTGAGAAAAGGTGAACCAAAAAAATAAATAAAATAAAATAAAATAAAGTCACTTTCAGGCAGAAAAAAAAAAAAAGCAGAAGCTTAACCTGGAAGAGGTGGATCCTTCCACAGCAAAACAGAGGATGCAAAGATAATGGCTTAATTTCTTCTGCACGGAATGCATTCATGTCATAAACTGACAACAGAGCAAACTCCACTCAGTCATATTAATTATGGCAAAACATTTTCTTCTAAACTGGCTAGAAATGGGTGACTGAAAGATACAAAAGCCCTGCTCTTTCACTTGGGATTTAAAGTGTATGTACAGTGCCTTGCAAAACCATTTTTATAAGAAAGAGCAACACAAAGTTGTGCAGAATTTTGAATCGGAAATAAAATAAGACATTGCTTTCCATATTTATTCACAAAACCAGGACTGGTATGCATGGACAACCAGCCATATTTCGTAGATTCTGTTGTAATCACAGTGGCATGTTCTTTGGCGTGTATCTCTACTAGCTTTGCACATTTGGGGATGGAAATTTTCTCATTTTTCTTTGAAAAATAAACAAACCTGTGTCAGATTGGATGAAGACTGTGAACATCCATGTTCAAGACTCGCAACAGATTCTCAAATAGAAAGTTTGAGAATCTATAGTTTCTGAATTTTATTGAAGGAATTTTTTACATTAATATGCATTAAACCATTTCATTATAGCTTTGACTTTATGTTTAGAGTTGTTGTCTTTGCACTTCTTTTGAAATATCTAAAAGTTGCTATGGGAGAAAGCACTCCCAAAGCATGACACTCTTACTACTGTGTTTCACACTGACCATAGTGTGTTCTAGCTAATGTACAGTGCTGTTTTTCGGTAACACATATTGTTCTGAATATTTAATTTTGGCCTCAACTGACCATGGCACCTTCATCCACACGTTTGCCTTGATAGAACAGCTGTATTTATGCAGCTGTATCTATACTGAGACTCTAAATGAGTGACTTCCTGAAGGCCAATGGTTATGCTGGATTTTATCTAAAGCAAAATGGAGTGGATTGCAATTGTATACTACTTTTAACATTCTTCTTTTATGGATTGTTTGATGACCACATAACATTGACCTTCCATTTCACAAATTTAACACAACTTTGTGCTGGTTAGTCACATAACATTCCAATAAAATTCATGTTTTCAAGAGGAATGAATAGTTTTGCCAGCCACAGTGGATATGCAATTACATTTAAATCCATTGTCTTGTTTTTGAAAATAATGTAACAGTCTAAGCTGCAGCATATCTCAAACTACAACAAAGAACTCTGTTAATGTCAACAAACATTCAATCACGGTGTTGTGGTTGTCATGATCAGTGTCTCCACCCTATGAGACAATTAGAGCCTAAACTCAATTTCAGTTTGGAAAGACTCACCCTACTTCTCGCAATAGAGTTTGGAAGCCCTGTTATATTCCAATGGACATAGTTCTCCTGATTTGAGTGAATGATACCCGGTTTCAGCAGGGCCTCCTTATAAATAATAATCAGACGCAGAACTGCCGCTTGGCTGCTATTTGGACTGTTCCACCATCTAGCGGCGATAATTGAGTACTACAACGGTAAAAGGGTAAGGACAGAACGATTCAGGGGAAGGGTAATTTCATAATCTACAGTAAACAAGAGAACATTGTCACATTAATTCGAATGAAAAACTTATATATCTACAATTTTTGTTTCTAACTTCGTAAGAATTAATTGAAAGTTGGATAATAAAAATGGAGCCGAAACTACAGAAGCTTAGGTAACAGAGCAAGCCCTACATTGTCTGATTCGGTGTTGTCAGGGCGTATTAAAAACTTTGCCGAACGGTTTCCAAAGTTGACTTCATATGTCTGCATGTGTAAGTTTTATATTTGAAATCAGGACAAGCTAATTTTAACAAAAGTGTTGATACCTGTCCACGTCTTCTGTTCGGGAATAGAGTAATATTTATTCCCCAAGTGATCTGTCCCGACGTGTTCACGTACTATTCCAAAGGTTCGCCGTAGGAGGCCAACAATCCTGCTCATTTTTGGAGGACACCCCGAGAATTCTGGAGAGCAATGGTTTATCTGGTGACAGTTTTCTGTCTTCTCCTACAGCTTCACTCTAAGGCGAGCATCCCGTTTCGTGATTGGTCGGCCACTTTGCTCTAACCAATCACAGCCGTTATTGTTGTTTTTGCGTCAGTAGGCAATATGGCGGCGTATTGTTTAGAACCGATGTGAAGCCAGTTAGGATTCGTTCAAAATAGCAATCAAAAATGCAATAATAGCACTTTACAGTACTTAGACGTTTTTTTTAATGCATAAAATGGTTTAATGCAAATCGTTTTGCTATGAAATGCTTTATATAATTCGCATATATTCCGCACGGATTGTAAACTCACCTTAGCTTCGGTGACATGCTAACCTTTAGGCTATTTTAGATACAACTGGTGGAAATAAAATTTTTGTTTTTATTTCTACAACCAAATTTCTTCAAGTTGATGCAATGTTGGGATTCTTATCAGCAAGACAGGCCGGTGTGGATGACCCTTTACGACTTAGACGTGCTGAGTCAACGAGAAGGTGAGTGAAAATATACGATGGACATTAAATATGCTGATGTATTCCCTGGTAGATTTGAAGTGTATGTAAATCGTTTATAGCTGGTTAAGGTTAGTGGTTTGCGACACTGTTGTACGGGAAAGTTCTAATGACTCAAGATTAATATAAATTAGATTTTCTATTTCAAGTATCTGCCGTGATATTTAGTGGTTATTTAAACATCTTGTTAATCATCCTGCTAAATACATTTTTATATACTAACTGGAATATTTAAAAGGAAGCGTACCAAAATGGTATATTTAAATTCTTCTTTGTGACTTTATTGAAATATTTTTTCTCTTTTACTCTCGAGGGTCATGACCCTGATACATTTTTAATTTTGTAGGTCAGAAACAGTCAGGTGAGGGAACCCCTTGTCTAAAGAGTAAGGCTTTAATGATCGAAGTTGAATTCAGTTCAAAAATACTTTCATCATCTTAAAGGAAAATTAAATGAGATCTTCAAAAGGTCGTTGTGGAAAGTGATGATGTGAATCAAATATCTATTAGATGATTAGATTATTATAATTATCTTGCTTTACAACTATAATGTGTACTATTATAGTATATGTGTAAAGAATACTAAGAAGCAGGCATGGACTAGAATCGTACTTCTTGTGGCAAATATTTATAGTGTTGCCTTTAAGCTGACAACTTTGTAGCTTTTTTCTGTACCCCGGTGTTTCTTCAGCAGATTGTTTTCAAAATGTGTCATCTTAATATCAAGTTTCATGCAATTTCTCTCTTTCTGTATCTGTCAGGGTCCTCAGTCTGAAGCTAAATCCCGACAGAGATGTGGATCGGATCCATGGAAATGGGATTAATGCCATTGACATTGATGCGATTGAAGGCAGATAGTAAGTTTACTCAGTCATCATTTTACTACAGTTGGGGTGTACAGGTTTAATGTAACTGTAGTTCAAGTTTTTGTTTTATCATTATACTGTTACCCCTGCACATATTACTAAGACTTGGATTTATAGTTAACCAGAGCTATCCACTAATGTAATTCTTGGAAAAAGTGAGAAGATTTCAATAGGGCAACATGTTTGCAGTATTCTATTTTTAAATGTCAATTCTCAAGCAGTAAGTTATGTTAAAGAATAGGAGTCATGTAAAAATTATACATATTAATTTGTTTTGAGAATTAAAATTTTTTATCATTTGTTAGTATGTTGTCTGGAGGGGCAGATGGAGTTATTGTCATCTATGACCTGGAGAACCACAGTGGGAAACAACAGTACACCTGCCAACCTGTTCGGACTGTTGGAAGGTAAATGTCAACTTATTTATTTCATCCGCTAGAGGGCAGCAATCTATTATTGTTCTGTTTTCAAGTTGCTCACAAGGTTTTTGCAAGGATGTAACACAACACAGTAACTAATTTTAATTTCTGACCAATACTAAAACATGAGCAGATAACACTATTTAGTGTAGTTATGTCAGAAGGGTTTGACTATGATTTTTGTTTTCACAGGTCAAGTCGACATGTCCACAAATTCAGTGTGGAGACAGTTCAGTGGTATCCTTATGACACAGGAATGTTTGTCTCTAGTTCCTTTGACAAGACCATGAAAGTGTGGGACACAGAGACTTTAAAGGTAAGCCATGATGTCTACAAACCTTATTTACTACAATACCTCATAGCGTTTGCTATGGTCTGCACAAAGCTTCCAATGCATGAAAGAGATCTCATTGTCTAAATGTATCAGTCCCCGGAAGAGTTAAAGCCAAAACTACAAAAAATATATACATGTTGCATTTAAAATAGAAAAATCTTCTAAAAAAAAAAAAAGACCAGCCCTACACTGTATTGATGGTTAAGTCAAGCAAAAATGGCTGAGCTTTTCACTTGATGTTAGTATTTTTTTAGCTGTAGATGCATACTTATGCCTACTGCATACTTAGCTTCAAATAATCTGTTATTGCACCTTAGATGCAATAACAGCAATATTTTGCTTATTAAAATAATAACTGAGTTATTTGCAATTTTTATGTATTTTTAAATTATGTGAATCTTACGTGATTACCGTAAATCTGCAGATGTGCCAATGTTTATATCCGATTAACTGTCAGAATAATTGATAGAATAACAGATTACTAAAATAATGGTTATCAGCTGCCCTATCTTTAGGGCAGTTGTTTTTCAGCTGGATTTGGTGCCTCAGTGAAAGTGGAGGGATTTATGAATGTCGGGCCACATAATCAAAAAACCTCCAGGCCTCTTCTAGAAAACCACATTTTTAGAGGAACTTTATCTGTGACCACAAGAATTATTCAGATTATCAAATCACCAAATCAGTGAACAAATGGCACAATAGATGCCTGCACAATCTGACATACTGTTACCTTCCTAACATAATAATAATGTCATTTTGTGCCACAATTGATACTGGCAAAAAATTCACTTTTGACTTTGGCCATTATTTTAGAAGTTGACAAATTGGATAATTTTTACAAAGAAAATTGTCCAAATATCAATATCATGGACAAATATGCAACAACAATAGTACTTTACTGTTTTTATGTTTGATTTTTAACTTAGTTGTCCGGTTTATAGATCACACACATTTTCTGAGTTGATGTCTTTTGCTATGTCACAAATTTTCTTCTTATAAGCTTTTTATATTCACAGTCTACCTCTTAAGTTAATAACTTCAGAATATTGCGTCCCCCTTTTTGCACTTCCCTCCACCTCTCGATCTGTCTTTCTTCTTTTCTGCTTCATGCGTCCCACCATTCTACGTCCCATATGGCAGGCCCAGAGCTGTGCTAGAATTACGCTGGCACCACGGTTGCCTCTAAAGGTCGCAGAAGGGACAGAAAAGAACCCACTAACCTTTTAAGTAGTTTATTCTATTTATGTGTGAGTGCCACACAAATGCACGCTCTCTCCTTTTTCAAATGCGTGTTTTGCATTGTTGTTCTCTTTGTCTTCTTTTATTTTTGTGTGTGACATTTGTATGCAAACAGATCCTCGTCTGTATGTGTGTGACTGAGTGTTTGTACACCCCCCTCTCCTCCTCCCACTGGCATAGCCCATGCTCGTGCTGGCACTCACTGACAGATGGAGCACAGAGAAGCTTTTCATGTTTGCAGAAGAATTTGCATTGTAACCACCAGTGGCTGCCCGAGTGAGCGCTGAGCTGCTGTGCCTTCTCTCTTTTCCCTCTTATATTAATTTTTTCAATGATGCTTGTTTTTTTTTTTTTTTTTCTCTTTTTCTGCTGACATTCATCCACACTAAACCATAAGGCTTCTGTTGTTCAATTAATCTTTATATTATATTTCCACTCAACATATTTATCTAAATATACACAGATCCGATTATAAATTTCTCATTTATTTCTTTTTTAGCCAGCTGAAGTGTTTGAGTTTGAGGGGAATGTCTACAGTCACCACCTGTCGCCTATTGCCAGGAAGCACAGTCTCATCGCAGGTGTGTTTTCTCTCACCGTGACTTGTTGCTCATCCTATTAACACGAAACATCCTCAGAATTTTCTTGCACTTTTTGTATTGTGTTCAAACACAAATCCAAGGGTAGAAATCCCATTAGTTTATCTGTCTCTCTTCAGTTTTTGTGCTATATATTGCTCCACAAAACAACACAGACAAAACCCCTCACAACGCACCTCAGGCTGTAAAATGACATCAACCTTGAGGAGACAGAATAGGATCAGAAACTGATTACATATGAGCACACTTCAGCGGAGAAGCATTGTCGGAATCTTGGTGTTCCCGGGTAACGAAGCAGGACCGGCAGGTTCGTCGGGCCTGCTGAGTCTGTGCTCTCACAAACACTCCAATAAGTTCCTTGTCACATACAGAAACCAGTTCCTTCAGCCTGCCTCCTGCTTTAAGACCAACAGTGTTCCTTCTCAAACAGACCTGTCAAACAGGTTACATGCATCCCCCACACTACGACTTTGTTTCCATGGAAGCAAAGGCTTTTAAGGGAAACTTCATGAAAAGCAATTTGAACTCACATATTTAATGTTTTGTATCAAGTCATATTTTAACCACCATCTAAAGCAATAGTTGGTTTTGTGAATGATGTATATCTCCGTTTCCCCTTTTCATGACTTCAAAGGAAGAGGGCGTGTGAGTCTGTCGCTTATCACCAGTTGTTTTAACCATATCTTATCTGTAAGAGTCTAGAATTTTAATGTGAAAAATATTCTGACAGAATTTACATGAGGGTAATTGCTGGATGCTAATAGGAAGAAATGTTATTTTGAAACTATGTAAATAAACTTTGATTGGTATCATATACTTTGAGGGTTGTGCTTATCATCTGTTTCTCTTTTATCACTGTTGTAATTTAAGACAAACCTGTGTGTGTCTGTGCTTCCAGTTGGTACCAAAAACCCTAAAATTCAACTTTGTGACCTGAAGTCTAGTTCACGGATCCACGTTCTTCAGGGTTTGTATTCTTTTGTACAATAACTTTTGAGAATTTAAAATTTTTTTTAAATAAGGTTCATCTTTCTGTGCATAAAACAAAGGCATAGCTACAACATAGAATAGAATTGTTTTGTTAAAACTGATGTAATCACCTGGGCTTCCTTAAATAGATAACTTTTACCTGTTATATTTGGGATCAAATGAGACTAATTTGACCTAAATCAGACTAAATATTTGGAGTGATCGGAACTGAATGTGGACTGTGACTGTAGACGTCTGGTTATGGTTTTAATTTGTATGTTCTGAAATAATTTTTTTTTGTGACTTTGCTCTATGTAAATAAATAGAGCTGCATTAAGATAGATTTAACAGTCAGAATTGGTCAAATGTTATGTTTTGTGAACTCTTGCAGTAGAAATTCAAGAAAGCACTCAAATAGTTGATAGTCCTGGTTAATAAACATCCTTCAAGTTGAATGATGATTGTTCTTCTCAGAGTTGACATTCTTTTGCACAGAGTGACATAGACTAAATTCAGGATAATAAAGAAAGTGCTTTCATTTTTATTGGACCTTAAAGAAGTTGTATTAGACACAAATATGCCTTTCAGAAAGGGAGAAGAACCAGTTTTGCTCAAACCCTAATGGGAGGAACCACCAGAGAAAAAGCTGTTCTAAGTTCAGGACGATAAAACTGAGGCTGTCGTTGTTGTCAGCAGAGCTTTAACCAGGCACGTGGCTAAAGGTTTATCTAAATGCATTCACAAAAAAGTGATGCATCTATTAGGTTTTTCCTGCCTAGTTCTAATTTATCTTTTAAATTTTTTTTTCCAGTTTTGACTGATTCCGATTCTTCTTTTCCAAAGACCTGTTAACTCATGAAAGATAAAAAATAAATGCACTGCAAATTCTTTGATACAGGCAGCGGTTTTGAAATAATAAAGAAGTAGGAATTCTAAGGTTATACCCATTAATGCACCGAAGGTTATGTGTCTTATCTGTTATCTGATTTACAGTGAACACAGAAAACATTTATCAAAGGAAAAGCTATTGGTTATTGATTTAGAAACTCACAATGGTTGGAGTTTGTTTTGATGTATTTGATGAATAAAGTTTAAAATCAGTATGGGACTTGGCAATCACAGATCAGTCAACCTGGAGGAAATTCACCATCATTTCAAATCTGAAGAAATGATCGATGCATCTCTAATGGGAATTTTCTAAAGCTTTGTAAACTGTCTAATTGCCCAGTATGTGTGGTTGCATCTATATTTATGTGTTAACCAGTATAATATTTGCATATCCAGGTCACAGAGCAGAAGTACTGGCCGTGCGGTGGTCGCCAAGATACGAGAACATCTTAGCAACTGCCAGGTAAGCTCTGCTTTGCAGCAGTATATGCTGTATATATAGTGTGTGTATATACTGTATGTGTGTGTATATATATATATATATATATATATATCGCAACAATTTAAATTAGCATTGTCTTTATACGATGCTCAAACTGCAAACTAGGTTCAGTTAAAAAAAATAAATATGTATGTATATATACATACATATTTAATTAAATTTTTTTTAACCTCTTACACCCTGAGGGGGTATAAATTAATTTCTGCCTGACAAAAACACACAAAAGTAAATCACTTATAGCCTCACAGCTATTAGATTTATGAAGAAACTTTTGGTACCTCTGTAAAGGTAAGATGTCATAGAATGGTTTTCTGGTGTCAGCACCATTGTAGCTTTGA